>SRMA01026824.1:17511-129150 GCA_007224835.1 Danionella cerebrum | reverse complement strand
GTATGGATGAAGTGGTGGATGGATGGATAGGAGGGGGGGTTGCTGGATGGATTGAACAATGGCTGGATCAATGGTTGGATGGGTGTATATGGATGAAGGGGTGGATGGATGGATAGGAGGGGGGGTTGCTGGATGGATTGAACCATGGCTGGATCAATGGTTGGATGGGTGTATGGATGGAGGCTGGATGGATGGATAGGAGGGGGGGGTTGCTGGATGGATTGAACCATGGCTGGATCAATGGTTGGATGGGTGTATGGATGAAGGGGTGGATGGATGGATAGGAGGGGGGTTGCTGGATGGATTGAACAATGGATGGATCAATGGTTGGATGGGTGTATGGATGGAGGGTGGATGGATGGGGGGCTCGTTTGAACATTTATCTTTCATCTGATGTAAAGATACATGTGTTTTGAACAGAGCTGTGGCTTTTTTGTGTGGCTGCACAGTAATACACAAACGATCAAAACGAATTCTCTTTCCAATTTGAAACAATATTACCAGGTGTATAATTTTGAGGTTTAATTTAAAGGTCGCTGGTTTTGTTTTGTTTGGTTGGGAACATGTCAGAGTTTGGCAGGACTAGCATTAGGAGGATTATAATATTAAGTCAGAATAACAGCTAAATTTAAGAGATAACAAACATAGCATTCAGATTTATAGCGACTTACACATACTCTAATATGAAACAAAGCAGAAACCCCGTCTCAAAGAAACAGATGATGTGACTCTTCAGTTCATTTAGGTCTGTATTTCAATAGTTTTACAGAAGCTCCACTTCTGGGATTTCATCTTTTTATAATATTTTCAAATTTTCATTCATTTTTATTTGATGAAACATTTCAACATTGAATTTCTCACACATAATTTCTCACGGTAGATTTTTATGCAAGTACCGGTACTTCGTTAGCAATGATTCTTGTTCATTTTTGCTTGCTGTTATAATAATAAATGCTGTGCTGGGTAATCCAGAAGTTATCTAGTTCAATCTTGACCTCGGGAACTCTCTGACAGCAACGTTTATGCTGTTAGATGAATTATACAAATTACTTCCATGTGTGGTATGACTAAACACAAATTAACACACAATACATTAGAAAGTAGCCTAATATTAATAAGAGGAACTAAACTAGTTTCACCTAACCTAATGAGTCAAATTAAAACTCCTCTGGGCAAGTCCCCGAGCCTTTTCTTTCTAAGAGAATTTATGGTTAAGCTTTTAACAGCTCACTGGAACCACCCTACACCAGTCAACCTTTCAAGCGTTAACCCCATAAATTTACAAGTCAAAACATACAGCAGCTGTGAACTGCACCTGTGGATTCGAAAATAAAAAACTAATAGTGTTTGTATACTTTATATACAGAAATGTATTTTAATATTTTAACGAAACAACAATATATTTACTTTTTTCTTAATATATTTCTTTAAAATCTAAAAAAGGTTTAAATATCACATTCAAATTAAAAGGAGTTAATATAGTTGATAAAAATCATTGTATGGTTGCAATGTATTAACTTGGTTGATAAATAGTTATTTCAACAGTTTAGAACTAAATTTTAACTATTGTCTGTTTTTTGGCCAGTATTTTCAGATATAATGCTTGGAATCTGGAAAGCAATTCTTTGTAAAATCAGCTGAAATGTAAAAATAAATAAGGCCACCGTTTTAGCCACAAACACTCAAACTAATCTACTCAAACCTACAACAATTACTATTTTCAGCGAGGAGGTGTATCAGCCGGTTTTTCGGGTCGCAGTTTCTGATTTAAACTTGACAAACTTGATTTTTCTCAGTAAAACACTGAAACACGGAACTATAGTCTGCACGTGTTTTAGGGGAAAACATTAGGTGGCACCTGTAAGTTCTGCCTGTGAAAGGTAAGTTCCTTAGTTTGCTTTTCCCCCCATTTAAGTTGGTTTTTTCAAAAGATTTTGTGTAGCGAAACACTGTTGTTTACTTGACGTTTTACGGTTTACACTGGAATAGAGACACCTGTGAACGGGGGGTTTCTAGTAAGTTAGTTAATACCTGCACAGGTTACTACCTGCTTCAGAAGCTAAGGGTTACAGTGATCATGAGATATCGATGATGCTAAATTAATGTAGCATTTTTCGTTTGTAAAAATAAAAACAATGTTATGAATATAAGATGAACTTTGTAGCCATAGCATCATGTAAGGATGAAAGTAATTTTGGCGCAAAAATGATTCTGAAAGTGATTGCTATCCCATTGTACAGCAAAAGTGGTATCACCATGGAATGCCAGAAACTGGTGCTGGAGAGGCTGCGGACTGCTTTCAGATCTGGGGTAACCATTCCTCTAAACTTCCGTTTGACTCAGCTGGAGGCCTTGATGTTACTGTTTGAAGACAATGAAAATCTGATTTTAGAGGCATTGCATGAAGATCTCGCTAAGGTATGTATATCGGTTGACATCGATTTAGAACTTTTAAAACTGTAACAGTGACACAAAGTGTAACTTGTTATTCAGCCCAAATTTGAAACAGTGCTATCCGAGATTGATATAGTGGTAAATGACCTTTGCTACACCATCAGCAATCTGCAAACCTGGATGCAGCCAACAAATGTCGGAACAAACTTGGTGAGTGATTATATTCCACTTTTAACATTTGAAAGTGTTAATCATATCAAGGGCCCAATCTTATTTGTGTTACAGGCAACAAAGCTGGATGATTGTTTTGTACGCAGGGAGCCTTTAGGTGTTGTTTTGATCATTGGCGCTTGGAACTATCCTCTACAGCTCATTTTGGCACCTTTAATTGGTGCAATTGCTGCAGGTACTGTACATATTTTGTACATTTGTCTAGCTAGCATACTATTTGCTATTGTTTGCTAAGAGATGTGTTTAAAATAAAACCAGTAAATGTGTAAAACGTTTTTGCGTTCCCCCACAAAGTTTGTATTCACTTGCAAAACGTTTTAGCGTTCCCTCACAAAGTTTGCGTTCCATTGTGAAATGATTTTACTTTCACTTGCAAAGTTTGCATGCCCATGCAGAAACGCTCTTTTGTGATCCCCAACAAGTTTGTATTCCCTTGTAAAACGTTTTGAGCTCTTTCGCAAACCTCGCATACCCTTGTAAAATCTTTTCAAGCATCTTTGTGAAGCTTGCGTACCCATTTAAAACGTTTTTGAACTCCTTGGTGAATCTTGTGTACCTTTGTTAAACATTTTTAAGCACCTTGGAGAAGCTTGCATTCCATTGTAAAATTTTTGCTTTTACTCAAAGTTTGCATGACCTTGCACATTTCAGACAACACTTCCTGTTTATGTTTTACATTGAGCTGTTAAATTCTAGACTCTTAACTTCATAAACTTGTAATTGTATAAAGGCATGAGGTCAGCGCTTCGTTCAAGGAATGGTTCAACACAAGTGAAAAAGATAACGTTTGGGAAAGGGTCTTCTGTTATAAAGTTGTCTTGCAAAAGCCAACAAATTCTTATTGCACTTAAACGTCTTCTTCTTCTTCTTCCGTTTCTTCTGACAAAAATTCTACCAGCTACCCCTCCTAGCCCGTTCGATCTACAGCTATGAAACCTTCCACAGTCGTCCAAGCTGTTCTGACTCGAGTTGCTATGTCTTTTTGGACCGATTTGACCCACGGTTTCTCTAAAAATCATGAAAATCTCCCCAAAAATCGTCCAAAATTTTCCCCATGGGAGCCCTAGAGTGGTGATGACATTACCCCACTCTAAATTAGAGTAAGCTCAGTCTTGTTAATACTCGCACTGTTTTCTTAACTAAACATCTTTTATTTCTAATCACACCTTCACAAAATGTACAGCATTCTCTTCGTTAACGCCTTCTGCTTCGGACTAAGAAATAATCATTTCGATATGTTTTATGGTTCTATAATCTTAATTTGACTGAGGCATGGTTCATGAAATTCTGTTAGATGTCTAATCATTTGAAAAACTGGCAGTTTGGTCCAGGTGCCACTGATTGCAAATAAGTAGGTCAAAGGTCCCTTCATTGACTTTCAATGGCCCATTGAAATGAATGGAGCATGACCTATTGTAAAAGAGCTTCTGTTGACACCGGAAAGTGATGCTAGCATTAAGGAAGCACTTATCCAGCCAATCATTGCTTGTGAATTAACATAAATTGTTTAAGCCACACACCCTTTTTGTCACCACTTTTGATGTCAAATATCTTCTAAATGGAACACAGTAGAGACATGGGGGTTGCTTTATATCATTATAGGTGGAAAGTAGATTACAACATGATGTCACTGAAAGTTCTAAGTTTGGTTGCTCCATAGCAACCGAATTGTTTACCATAGCAACCAAATTTCTATATCTTAGCTTATAAAAATGCTAGACACTTTGGGGTTGGTAAGTTTCACCCATAGTGACAGCTCAAACATTATATTGTCAATGACACCTCCATAGCAACCAGACTGGTTACCATAGCAACCAATATGGCATGTCTCTATCTCAGCTTAGGAAAAAGCATAGAGACATGGGGGTTGCTGTATTTTACTCGTATTGACATGGGGAAAAATATATTTGGTCACCGACCCCTCCATAGCAACCAGACTGGTTACAATAGCAACCAATATGCCATATCTGTTTCTCAGCCTACGAAAACCATAGAGACATGGAAGTTGGTGTATTTTACTCGTATTGACATGGGGAGCAATATGTTATGTCACTGACCCCTCCATAGCAACCAGACTGTTTACCATAGCAACCAATTTTGCATGTACCTATCTCAGCTTATCAGAATTTTAGAGACTGGGGCTGGATTATGTTATTGTTGCAGAATTGACAACATAAAAAATAGCGGTTAACGGCACCAGCACAAGCCAACATCGAAGTTTGCGTGCAAACTTTAAAACTTAGTTGTCAGTGAAGTTAAATGGGGAAACTTTGCAGGAATCAGTCATAGACTGAAAAATAAAAAGGGGTTATGCAAAATCTAGAGAAAGTCTACACCCTGTAGTTAAAAATTGTCATATGAAGTCTGTTGGAGAAAACAGAAAGTTACTGTCTTTAAAGACTTTTATACAGAAAAACAATGGAATGCAAAAGGTAACACAATTATATATATTCCCCCCACCACAAGGCCCTTTTATACTGAGTGGCCTGCCAAGCTTTGCAAGGCTTGGGCTTAGTCTTTGAGTCAAAATTATGTGCTACCTCCCTCTACTGGAGTCCTGTAGAAATGCAGTTTTAATTTTTATTTTTAACTTTTAATCAGGAAACTGTGCCATTCTGAAGCCATCCGAAGTTAGTAAAGCTACTGAAAAACTTCTTGCTGAGCTCATTCCCAAGTATCTGTCCCAGGTGACAAACCCATACAATTGTTTTTTACATTTCTGTAGTGTTGTCGTGAGTGTGATGTCTATGTGTTTGTTTGGTGTTTTAGGACTGCTTTGCTGTCCTCTGTGGAGGAGCAGAGGAGACAAAGTTATTGCTGGAGAATAGGTTTGATCACATTTTCTACACGGGTAAGTTTCATTTGTTTGCAAACACTCTATGGTGAAAGAACATCTCACAGTGTCCTATGATTTATGGTCCAGGCTCGCAGTCTGTGGCACGTTGTATCCTGCAGTCTGCCGCGGTGCACCTCACCCCAGTTACTCTGGAGCTGGGCGGCAAGAGCCCTTGTTTGATATACGGCCGGCTGGACATGAAATCTGCTGCTAAGAGGCTGGTGTGGGCCAAGTTTTTCAATGCAGGGCAAAGCTGTGTGGCTCCAGATTATGTTTTGTGTCCAGTTGAAACAAGAGATTTGCTGATCCCATTAATCAAGGAAGTTCTAGAGAGCTTCTATGGATCTGATCCTCAGCAAAGCCCGGATTTGGGCCGGATAGTGACAGAGAAGCACTGGAACTATCTGACAGAACTGCTGGAAAGTTCAGAGGGAAAGGTAGTGATTGGAGGAGACAGCATCAAAGAGACCAGGTACTTTGGTAAGTAATTAAAGTGAATATTAATTAAGTAATTCACTGGATCTGGGTGTATTTACTAAACACAGTAGCATGGTTTCCCATGATGTCGCATTGAGGGGGCCCCCTTGTGGGAACATACAACAACTGTTTGTTATTCTTATTTCAATATTATATTTCAGCCCCCACTGTGGTTGTGGATGTAGCTGAAACAGATGCTTTAATGAAGGAGGAGATTTTCGGACCCATCCTCCCTATTCTGACTATCAAGTCTCTCGATGAAGGGATCGCTTTCATTAACAAGAAGGAAAAGCCTCTGGCAGTCTATGTGTTTTCTGACGAGCCTCAGGTAAAGATGGAGCATTTTCACATCTACAGGTTCTGAAAAAACATTTAAAAAAATTAAGCCATTATTCAAACGTGTTGAGGTAACATGGTAGCAGCAGGCACAACAATATCATGCCATTAATTCAGTCAGAGCGTGGGAAATACCACCACTAGATATTCAGGCCACAAATCGCCCTCTACGGTCGTGTAGTGATGCTAAAAAAGTGACTTTTTGCAGGTCTAGCATTTTTATTTTGTGTTAGTATGTGCTCCTGGAAGATTTTTTTTAGGAAAAAAATATATTTGTATGTAAATAAATAAATTAAAATGTATTTTTACAGCTTTGAGAGTAAATAAATTACCGGTATTTGAAACATATTTTTATGGTCTTTGTTCTCTCTAAAAATGCTTTTAACTTGTTTAGTTTCTCGCCTTTTCACATGAAGGAAGGCTTAACTGATCTGCCACCTCATAGAAGACAATGACATGTCAGCGTGTATTTTTCCCATTCATAGCGTATAAAATTAATAGGGGTTATGTTGTCTGATCTAAAACAATATCTAATTGTTTGCATTAACACTTCTGTGTGAAATACGGCAACAAAGAAAATATAAGACCAACTTGAAAGCTCATGAAAAACGACTAAGTAAATAAACTTTTATAGAAACGCAGCTCTTCCAAACAGAAGCTACACCCCTCTGCATATTCTGCCTGTGAGGTGTGGTTTGTTCCACATGGTTTGTGAATCCCAACCAATGGCAGAGACACACCTGCTAATGCAGACCACCTATGATGAAGCAGGTCAGTTAAGCTCACCTCAATTAAAAAAATTAAACATTTTTTAAAAAAATTAAACATTTTAACAAACTTTTTTGGTGTGAAGGACTGTAAAAATCAGTTTCGAGTTACTTTCAAAGCTGTAAAAAAAACCATTTTAAATCATTTTTATCAAGATCATGTGCATCTGCATGTATATAAGTCCAAAGCACCATCCACTAAACACATATTTATACCTGTGAGTAGAGCTAAGCTTTTTACAAGTCAGTGTGCAATTGCCCCCTCCCCCCCCTCTTCTTTTTAATTAATACAATTAAATAATGTGTTCTTCCAAACACTGGCTTGCTCCTTGTAATCAATATGTCCTTTTTTATATGTTTATATGAATCATCAATCACAAGGGACATGTATCTAGCTTTATTGCAAAAACAAAATTCAGTCTTAACACTTTTACCATTAATTTATTGTTCAAATTCGTCAAAATGTTTCTCAGTTCAATATATGTGTTCAAATAAATGTGTTCTTTTACTTCCTTTTATACTGTCCTCCTCGATGTGAATTATTCATCAAGTAATGGAGTCTTCTTTTTTCTTTTTTTAAGATTGTCACTACAGTTTTGAATGGGACCAGCAGTGGTGGCTTCTGTTCCAATGATGGAATCGTTCACATGACTCTTCCTGGTTTACCCTTTGGGGGAGTCGGTGAGTCGGTTTGTCATAGCACAATTGAATCTGATTATTTTATTTTTTTTTCTCCACATGTTCTTTTTAAACATTAATTTCTTGTTCAGGTGCCAGTGGGATGGGGAACTACCACGGCCGTTGGGGCTTTGAGACATTCAGTCACAAGCGTGGCTGTATGCTGAGAGGCTGGGGGCTAGAGCGGGTCAATGTCTTACGCTACCCTCCCTATAATGAAAGCAACCTCAGCTGGCTTCGCTGGGCCACTACTGCCAAAAAGAAAAGCTGGGCAGGATGCTCCGTCATGTGAGGAATTCAGAATATAATAAAGCCTCGTGGACTGAGGGTTGGTTGCAGGTTATAACTGTTATGGACATTAACGGAGGTCAATAATTTGAAAAGCATGTCAAGATGATGAAAAGAATGTACAGACAGCATTACAGTACAGTTCTATTTTATCTTTTGCACATGGTTTTGGTTTTATACAGAGGAAATGGCCTAGGGTGGTTTCTTATTTGCATATATTATTTACTAAAATGATTACATAAAATAAAGATTTTTATTAACAACAAAAATGCTTTTTTTGGCCAAACATGAAATCAAATTATTACTACACTACCAAGGGAACACTCCACTTTTTTGAGAGGTTCATTCTTCCTGCCCCACCCAGATAAGAACCATTCAGCTGCACTTTTAGAGTAGATCATTGAATCGGGGGAATAATTTCAGTGCAAAAGTAGATTGCTAAGCTTGCTACACAAACTTTGACGTTAGCAAGTAAAAGCACTGTTTAAACTGTTTTTTAAAAAGTACTATAAATTTAACAATCAATGATTTTCCTGTGCAGATTTTTCTTGGCGATTGCTATGAACAAATCAATTATTTCATTAAGAGGTATATACCCAGTCCTATGTTCTTAGCATTTTCTGAAGCTGAGATAAAGATCTGCTGTTTGGTTACTAGGGTAAAACGTTTAGTTGCTACTAATATTACTTTGGGGAGATGGAGAATAAGCCCTTGACAGATAAGTCGAAAGTTAAGCCTTATGTTATATTAAATAATTAGAAAATACATTTGTGGTTCCATTAAATTACTATTTAAAGTCATATATATATATAATTTGGTAAACTTTTCCAAAGGTAATTTACAATTTCCAAATGCATATCTACGGTTTGTAACATTTACTTTTTATGTAACATTTTATGTATGAAAAATTACAAATTGAGGATTTTCAGTGTGTTTAACAATATATTTTTGTGTTTAAATTAGAAGAATTTCTGTCAATGTAATATTTGAAGGATACATTTTAAAACATCGTAATAATTTTCCTCACAGCATTCCATAATATCTTAACTTTGTAATTGTGGAATTTGTTGCATTCAACCATTTCTTTAAAAAAACTTACCATTTACAAAACAAGAAAACCATCTTAATTCAACCAACGATTTATTAGAATCTCCTTTCAAGAATCATGTCCGGAGGAAAATTTCCAATGAATCATTATCTTCAAAATAATATATAAACAATGAGCCCAATTCTTGGGAGTTTACATTTGTTTCAAATATAAAACACAATTAGAGTTCTTATATCTGCATCTGTGATGTCCATATCTAGGATCTGCATCTCAGGACTAGATGCTATGAGCGTTGTTTCAATAAACCCAGACATACAAAGGAAGGTCTGGGCTCTGAATATATTAGTCAGTGGCTGGCAATTAGGTATTCAAGAAGTTGGTTTCAGGGTTCAGGTTTGTATGAAGATGGGGGGGTGTTAGGGAACTGGCCGGACTCGGAGGTTTGAGGTTGAGGAGAGCTGGAGGTGCTCGCTGGACTCGTGGCTTCTTTCTGAACAAGCTCTGGCTCATCTTGCCCCGCCTGTGGGGGGTGAACCAGGACTTTGTCAATGATCCCGAAATCCTGTGCTTCCATTGGGCTCATGTACCGGTCTCTCTCCATCACACTCTCTGAGCAGAGATCAACAATTATAAAACTATTCTAAACTTATTTAGAAATATGAGTTTTGTAAAATCAAATTCACCAATAGTCTCCAAGAGTTGCCCAGTGTGTTTACTGTAGATGTTATTGATCTGTCTCTTCAGCTTGAGAATCTCCTCTGCCTGGATGGCGATATCGGTGGCTTGTCCCTGTAAAAGACATTTATATGAATATTTTTATCCTCGCAAGAAGTCAGCTGAACCTCCTCATCTTGTTCTTTCATTCTCCTTCTTACCCTTGCCCCTCCAGAGGGCTGGTGCACCATGATTCGGGCATTGGGCAGAGAATGTCTCATGCCTGCAGTTCCTGCAGCCAGAAGAAGACTGCCCATACTAGCCGCCTGCCCCACACACCAGGTGGAGATTGGGTTCAGTATGTATTGCATTGTGTCATAGATTGCAAGTCCAGCTGTAACAACACCACCTGCAGGATGGAGACAAAACAGCTAGGGTTGGCAGATGTTAAGCAATTTGGCATCTTACGATGTCTTTTGTGACATCACGATGGACGAAGATAACATTGTTTCCCATAATTCCCAAACTACAATATCCAGACAGTCCCAAAACAACAGTTTACACAGAGACTTCCAGCAAACATGCCCAAATGTACCAATGCAACATTATACAAATACTGTGTGCCCAATCAGAGACACAAATAACTCAGCTGAAAAGATTGCTTCGCAATCCTAAAAAGAACTGCTACCACTTCTGCATCAGTCTGGAATAAAGGGTATGCACATGATGTCACGGTACCCATTATTTGTGGACTAAGGGCAAAAAGCCTGTTCGTGAACCAACGGTGAATGGATTTTCAAGCTGTTCTGTGATTGACGGCTCAAATCGGGAGTTCTTGGGTAAGCACTCTACAGATTGTTGAACTCTAAAGAAAGGAGAAGTCTACGTCAACTTAATGTCCAAGTTTAATCTTGCTTTGAAGTACGACTAAGCGCTAAAGCTTTTGTACACTTTTAAACTGTGCATGTACTTTCACAGTCCTGTAATCAAGTATAAAAATCTCATTTTTGGCCAAATTTCCATGTCCACAGAAAGCTGATCGATTGGGAACTCGTGCGGATGACTTAAGGATGTAATCAGTACAGTTGGTACTTTTCCATATTAAACACAACTGTTTTACCACTCAGTCATGGTCATTTAGGGGCGTGGGTGGAAAAGTGATATCAAGGCATACCCTCTATATCAATATTCCTAATCGCTTTGCCTTATTCTATTTGCAGAACTTGTTTACAGGGTTGTTGTACACCTTTAAATGTCTCGTGTAACTCCTGGTGTTGAGATCAGGAATCTATAAATGTCAGTTCAGTCTTTGTCCAAATCTTTTTTAATTTAAGTGTGTAATCATCAGAAAGATTGGTGTCTATATCAAATCAAGGTTTGTAATTAATCATTTCCTCACCGGGACTGTTGATGTACATGTGAATCGGCTTGTTGTTGCTCTCAGACTGAAGAAAGAGGAGTTGAGCAATAACCAGAGATGCTACTGAGTCGTCGATCTAAACAAGGTGGGCCGAAAAAACACTAAGTAAAAATCTGAAATGACTTTCCAAAATGTGTTTGACAATGTCTGTTGAGTCACGAACCCACCGGTCCCATAACACAGATGATTCTTTCTCGAAGCAGCCTGGAGTAAATGTCATAAGCACGCTCTCCTCTCCCCTAAAATGAAAGGAGCAGCAAGTTAAAACCTATTACATTTCAAGAGATTGTATTAAATGCAAAACAATCATGATCTCTCACCGTCTGCTCAACAACTATAGGTATGAGTGGACTCCTCCATGGAGCGCTCTGATGAAAACACCGACTGACTTTGACTGCATTGGCACTACACTGTAAAACCCTCTATAAACACAAAATAATTATTTGCCACTGGTCAATATTTTGCTTCTCACTGCCATCACAGTCTGACAAGCAGTAAAGAACTAACTAGCTTTTACCAATAAAGTAAAAAATGTAATCTTGTATTTGTGAGCTAACCCTCGTGTTTGACAATATGGATAAACGTTTGTTTTTTTCGTGATTTTTACAAATATGAAAAAACTATAAGAATCATGTGGAGGTATACTAATAAATAAAAACTTGCAGAAAACAATTTTATACTCACACGTAACAACATGTTTCTAATCAGCAACCCTCACGCGACCCCTTGCGACCCGGAAGTGGTTTTCGGTAACTCGGTAGTGAAGGCACAAGGTAAGGGTAGCGATTCTATTTTTTTTTTTTACAT
The DNA here is from genome assembly GCA_007224835.1 of Danionella cerebrum. Classification (NCBI taxonomy): domain Eukaryota; kingdom Metazoa; phylum Chordata; class Actinopteri; order Cypriniformes; family Danionidae; genus Danionella; species Danionella cerebrum. The sequence goes on along the minus strand of SRMA01026824.1, from coordinate 117,214 downwards.
CTTTGGAAAATTAAAAGACAACATTAACTATGTGCAAAAAGTATGGACCAATTAAGAACAAAAAAAAGAGGTGAAAAATACCGGGGATAAATGAAATACCAATGTCATAAGAAAAACATTTACTATGTACGAACAAAAAAGTTTATCAAATACTTATTCAAAAATATATTTGTTGACTTATATTTGTTACATAACACAACTAATGGAAAATATGAAAAATAATAATAAAATGCATTGTCACTATATTGTTACGTTATGTGCTATTCTATTCTAATTTATTATATTATAATGTTGAGAGGAGCCGCACAGTGGCGCAGTGGGTTCGAGGCTCGCCAGTGACCTTCCTGGAAGGAGTTTGCATGTTCTCCCCGTGCTTGCGTGGGTTTCCTCCGGTTTCCCCCACAATCATAGCAATATGAAAAAAAAACCCTGATGAATAATATAAAATATATTTGTTTAAGATGTATTTAAGAACAACCTGACCTACTTACCAGTTACATACAATACTAAATTAACAAATGTCAGTTTCATCATGTTACTGGTGTAATTAATGTAGTGCAAATCCATGAAGTCTGCATGTTTGGAGGGTGTCATTTGGGACAGACCCTACATAAAACAGGGTGTTACACCTTTAATTCTTTCGACGGTAGGGGCGCTAAAGAGCCAGTCGATGCCCAAATCATCTTCGTCTTCACAAATAAACTTTTACCGATCTGAGAGACATGTCGAGCAACAGCGCGAGTGCTTTGCTAAAGATGCAGAAAAACGTTAAGCAGCTCCGCTTCGAAGCAGGGATCCGTAGAATCACGGTGAGTAGAAAAAAAACAGGAAGAACCTCCGAAAAAGTGAGTCTTTCAAATAGGGTGTGACAACGACTTTTCAGTCCTTTCTAACCATGTTGTAGTTTGAATGGCATTTCTAACTTATTTTAAAAGAGTTATTCGTAATCTAAATGCTTTTGCAACACGGCACACACAAAACTAAAAAGAAAAGACACTACACAGTGTGTTAAAACTTCTTTAGAGGCCTATCTGCCTTTGTTCACACCCGGATGTGAACGTTAGAGTTTAAATGTTTAAAGTCATATTGTAGATTACATTTTTTTTAGATGAAAGCCATGCTCGTTTTATTCCACTCGCCAACACTTTTTGGGGGGGTAATTTCATATTCAGCTATTGTTATTAGCTTTGAAAAATCACTATATTACTTACACGAGACAAGTTTAATTTTCCTGCTTCTAGTTTTTACATTTTATGCTCCACACTTTTTGTTGCTATGTTTACACATCTGCGTATATTGTACAATTATAACCTAAATGTAGCTGTTATTTGATGGTTATTTTTGTTGATATAAAGTCATCCTGTTTTGTACATTAGTTTTTAAACTACACTCAATATAATAACTACTGTTGCAGCGTCTGATGGTCTCTCTCTCCAACACACGCACACAGACACTGGAGTTCTTTGTTTATTGTTAGCATGTGATTCATTTGGTGCCCAGAATAATCTAAATCTGTAATAGGAACCATTTTGTCCAGAAACACGGGATAGACTTGATGGCGTCATAACCGGTGGGTGTGGCCTTAGCCGTGGGGGAAACGTTAGCCTCCACTCCATTGCGTATAAGATCGAATTGTTATAATTTCTTCCTAGTGTGAGAGACAAAAAGCCGAAAGGGAAATGTGAGCTGTCCATGACTAGTTTAAAAACTTAATTTGTTTTGCCAGATTTATTAACAACAATTTTTGGTAATTTACATGCACAGTTTTAGAAAAGTAAATTTTTATATATGGTTGACGAAATAAATATGCCTGTATTTAATTATTTCCACTGAACTAACAAACCTATGCACAAAACACTTTTTTCATATTGTGGGATATGAACATAAGACTCGCCGAGGTCATGCGAATGAAGTGGCAATAGAGCAGTAGGAGGTGTCGTCACATCGGGTGCAGTGGCCATTTTGTTTGTATTCTTAGTTTCCACCAGAAGTCGCGTTTGAATTGTTTTCGGGTTAAATATTTAAAAAGGCAAAAAATACAAAATTTAGACTCACTGGAGAGAATCTCAGAAATAGTATGAAGCCAGTCAAAAAGCATGCCTCACTGTTGTGCAAGTTTCTACCTCGATGCAGTAGGAATGCATAGTAGTCAGTTATTATCTGACCAATAATGTAATCTATTTAACATTAGTTTACTTTAACACCAGTTATACTGGTGAAATAGCCTTCAAAAAACAACCAGTGGGATTTAACATTCATTTTCAGACCAAAAGTGATTACACAATCTTGTCAGTAGTTTCAGGAAATGTTATCAATACAATGGTTATTTCCCTGGGGTACCTGTAATACCACGTACTTCCAAGATGCGCAAACATGGTTAACGCTTCGAGAGAAAATAAAGATACGGAAATAAGACAAATCTGCAAGAGAAGGAACCACAAAAATGTGTATGAAAATCAAGATTAAATTTGTTTTTTTAAATCTCTTTATATCGATTGTCATAATTTCTTTCTCAACAGTTAATCAATTAATTTGCACTTACTGGCCTTGATGAACATCTGATTGAAAAGTCCATCGCAGATTGGATGCACTTTTGGAACTGGTCCTATTTTACTCAACATTTTTCTAAATATTTAATATTTTTCTTCCATCAGGTTTCCCAGGCTGCGACAGAACTACAAGCTTTCTGCTTGCAAAATGCCAACAAGGACCCCCTTCTAACAGGAGTGCCATCCAGCGATAACCCTTTCAGGCCCCCAAAATCATGTGCACTGTTCTGAGGTACCACCACAACCAACATACTTTCATTCTTTTGATTTTCGAGTTAAGGATTAAGAACCATATAGGTGTAAGATAAAATAAAAGCTATATCGTTTCATTCGTACAAACAAAAACCGAAATCGAAAACCAGATTTTGATATTTACATATTTATTTTAGATATTTTATTGTTTTTACTCAAAACATTATAAATCCAAGGTTTGAATCGAAATGTTCTTTTTTAAAAAATGAAACTCAAAATACAATATTAAATCAAGTGGTTCACTGGTTCAAGTATTGATCAGTTAAACAGTGTCCCTACCTACACCCAGATCCTTAATGTTGGTTGAATATTTTTCTGTCAGCAAGTCCTCTTCTTTTTCTTACCGGTGTTAACTTCTCTGAATGTTCCGTCTTCTTGGAATGAGTGTAAACGATTAAAATATTTTTTAGCGTTAATGTATTTTTGAAGATGCTTTTTGTGTGACAGCAGGCATTTTTCCACCTGCTCACCACTTCATCTTCTTTATATTTACACAAATACGATCTGTAGGTTTTGCCTTTTGAAGAAATATTGATGCAGCATAAGTGGTCATTGGTTTGATTACTTTTATTTTTTTCCACAAAGATGTTCTATAAGCCCTGTTCGTGGCGGCATCATGTTGACACGATGTACAATATGCTGTGCAGTGATCAGTTTAGTGCAGTTGTGACATTCTGTGAAAGAAAATGTTTATCACACCATAGAAAGAGAGTGACAAAGCAAGACTGCATTACACGGCAGGTATTGTGAACAATCAGTTGTCCAGATCAATATACATAATTGTACGTAAATATTGGTTAATCGCGATTAATTCTTCTAGTACCATGCTAAAAGACTTTATCGTAGGATTGGACGACAATAAAAACACGAATATTAACTTGTCCACTTTCATATAAAGTACAATTTTTTTAAAGATTGACGGAATACAAAGATTAACATTTTTAAACACCTTGTTTTAATAAATATAAATATACAGATTTCACATTTATTTCTGGGATAGAGGCCGAATTATTTATTTAGCAGACGCATCTATCCAAAGCGTCTTACAGCTCAGGTGAAAATGAAGGGAAAAAAAAAGAAGTGCTTGTTTTATATATACATATATTTTTTGTTGAATTTTCATCTTACAAAACAATTAACAATCCAATAAAGTAAAAAACTTATTTACTGTTGTTTTTTTTTTCCCTTGTCAACCTGTAAACTGGTTTGCAAACCTTCTGTATCTTCTGATTTAAGGTGAGAAAAATGTGAAGGAACGGCTGAACATTCCATTTCTCACACAATCACTTTCAGCTTGCCAGCGTCAGATCCAGAAAGGCAGCATCGCAACCATTTTTTCTTTTGTATCGACGACTTTGCTTAATGGAAAATGTGATTTTGGTTCTTTTTGTAGAGAGCATAAGAGTTCCATTTTGTTTTGTGGAACTGAACTATTTCCTGTGAATGTGTAAATCTTCAGAACTTACCGGAGCTATTAACAAATTGTTTCTTTTACAGAGTTTTGTAAATGATAAAAACGATTTGTACGATGTGTCACTTGTACGATGGTCGTTTTAATGTGTCAAATATGATTAATAGAATAATACGCTCATTTGAATTGGTGCTTGCTTGAGTACTGACATGTTCAGCAGCACACGTCATGTTTTTGGGAGGAAATAGTCAGATGGCCAGATAATGCTTGGAAAAAGTTATGCAGACAAATATGCAAAAACGTAAAAAAAAAATGCATCTTTCGTTGTTGCCAATTTAACATAAATTCTGTGTGTAATAGATGATTTCTTGTTTAGTTTATGATGAATCTATATTTGTTTTATGTGAATTCTGTTGACCGATCTGCTCTATCTAAGGATAGACGCCTCTTTTGAAGGAGTGACGTGTATTTAATCTCAGGTTCTTTTTCCAATGCTGTGTTTATTATATATTCACTATTTTGGAAGCCACATGAGGTACTACTTTTCATTCAAGTACATGTTTCTTGTCCTGAATGGGTTTAACAGATAAATTTGCATTTCTTTAAGGTTGCCAACAAGTGCGTAAATATTTCTGTTGGAAATAATCTGGTGAATGTGTGGTACATGTCTGATGCGAGTTTAGTTTAACACTAAACAACAAGAAAACCCTATCTTTCCATGTGCTCTGTGTCTAAACTCTGGACATTTATACAAAGGTGTTTTGAACATGGAGGTTTACAACTGTGATGAATAAACTCTTCTCGTCTGTTTACCTTATGGTTATGTTTTTGATCCAACTGGAGGCTAATTTAACTGATTATGTCTAATATTGACAAGTCACTTACAACATAGATTAAAAAAAGCCAGCAAATAATAACTAGCCTTAAAGTAAATTAAGGATTTAAATGCAGTCTACAGTACAAAGTCAGTTTATTTCAATCATTTTTCAAAAAGTTCCGTGTGACAATAGTTCACACAAAGTGGAATATTTCAAGAGGTTGCAATTTTAGTTATGGGGGGGGGGGGGATATTTAGAAAATTGTGATTAAGTTAGTCTTTGTAGACCCTTGTTGTCCTAATCTAGTCAACTGTTTACCATAACCAATCATGAGGAAGCGTTTATGGTGGATATGGATTTGGTGGTTATGAAGAAGACCATCATTAACACCCCTCCATAAGGAGAAAAAGTCTCAAGGTATGACTACGGGTCCTTGTCAAGCCTTTCAATGTCTTTCGCTGTAGATGTTTGAAAGCCATAAATCCCTCTGCTGGAGCTAGACATGCACCTCGCTAAAATGTAAACCTTTAAGCACAAAAACTAAGAACGTAGGCATTGTGATTGGTCAGTTTAGTAGATCACCGGAGTAGTGTCATATCATTGGAACTCCATAAACCTGAGAAATAAGAAAAGCACTACAAAAATACAAATTGAGCTGCGTGTCAAGTCCAGTGTGAAGTAAATGAGCTGTGTCACTTACTTGTGTGGGTCCACTGTCTTTTATATAGTCCACAGTCAACACTGTAGTAACATTGTGTGAATAAAGTGACTGACCAAAAAATAAATTACTAATACATAGTACACAACACATAAAAATAAAATACAAGAAAAATGAAACAATCTAACTACTCTCAGCTTCAGTCCCCGTTGTTGTTTACTGCAACAAAATATGAGCAAAGAAGAGAGAGAGTAATAGATTCTACTGACTAGCATTTATGTTGTGCTATCACATGCAGATTTACATACAGATGTATTTATGACTTGAACTACAGCGCTCAAAACTGTTTGTCCTGGGCTACAGAAAAAAAAGCATTGGTATGTCTTCTTCAATTTGGAAGGTCTCAGAGTCTGGAGTTAACACACAAGTCAAGCTCGTACTCGGGTGGGTCCACTGACTTTTTTTTTTAAGATTCACAGTCAACACAGTTGTTTGCCATGATATTTAAAAGCACTTTGTGCTTCCTATTGTCAATATGTTTTTGTTTTTTTTTTGGAGATGATGATTTTATTACCCAGGAGGATTTGGTATTGGTCCACAAAAGTACTGTTACCTGGTTTAATAGTAATAAAATATCTGTATCTGTTTGCCCAACATATTGGCTGTCTTAAACGCCCTGTAAAATCTATTAGCTATTATCAAGAGGAAGTCTAGGGAACAGATTTCCAGAAATGAACTACCATCACACCTGATATTCTCCATGGCAAACATCGCAATGCTAGTTAATCCAAATTGAGGCCCAATAAAGTAGATTATACAGTACATTAACACACTTTTCAGAAGTCCAACATGTGTTTAAAGTTCTTTTATTATTTGTTACATTAAATGTATAATCCATGGGATTCCAATTATTGAAAAAATACTTTGTGGTACTAATACTTAGTACCAGTTTCACACACGCACGCACGCACACACAATGAATGTGAGGGCATTTAACAGAGCTTTTAGTAACGGGTGATGGATGCGGCCATGTGGAGGCAGTAGATCGTCACTCGGGCCTGTCTTGACCGCTGATTCGAGCGCTGATCTGATCCAACTCGTCGCCGCTCTCTGACTCTTCCAGATCGAAGATGGCGGTGTCCGTGTTCTCAGGCGTGCGCCTCCTGTCCATCGGCGACGCCAATGGAGACATTCAGCGGCATTCCGAGCAGCAGCCCTTGCGACTGGAGATCAAAATGAACCAGGACGCGGCTCTAATAACCCTCTCGAACAGTGAGTACTGCTGTGGATCCGGCCCCCGTGCACCGATCGGCGTAAACTAGCTTAGCCGAAGCAAAGTGATGTGCGGGCGGCATGTGTGCGCGTGCAGCGCCGCCAGACCACCCAGAAACGAAACACACCAGTAAAGATAAGAAACACTGCTTTTTATGCACGTATACTCTCAATAGAGTGAGAAAACCGCTAGGAAACGCATCTTTGTGTTTACTTCCCTGCTATAAACCACGTTGAAAGTAGCATGCTAGCATCTGCAAACACTGCGTATTGTGTTAAGCTGCTTACGGTTGATGCTAGCGGCTAACGTTACCCGGCACACAAACATTCGCAGGGCATTTAAACAGGTGTGTTTTTGACTATGGTTAATTTGGATAAACGTTAACGTAACACACGGGTCTGCTTTCAGGATATGTGCAAGTTGAACCAGGTTTTCGTCAGTGTTTGTGAAAATGGGAATTGGCGCCTTTAAAGTTAGCGGTGGGATGAACCTTCTCTCTGGGGCTTCTGGAGGTCTGAGCAGTGAGAAACCTCTCTTGGGATGTTTTACACTGTTTGTATCGCTACACTAAAGCAAACTTTTGTCTGGTTTTCGTGCATGTTTCCCCTGGCTCAAGGGTGAACCGATAGGATGCTTCCACTTCTCATGTAACAATACCATACACACAGTTTCTCTCTCTCTCTCTCTCTCTCTGTGTGCAGAAAATATAAGGTTTATAAGATGAAAAATTAGCAGATATTTCTTATGTTGGGTTAGCAGGGCTCGTGCTTTGATCTTTGTTATCCAGGGAACAATAGCCGTACCCCGCCTTCTCTCCTCCGGTGTCCCGCCTGCTCTTTCAGTCCTCTGGGCTTTTGTTTGGGACCCTTATGCTGCTGGTGTCCCGTGGATGAGATGGATGCATTTTAATGAAGCAGATGCTCTGACCACGTCCTACACGTTTATTTTGAGGGATTTAGTGACTGCTCAAATACTTTATCTAGCTCATTTAGAGTTTTTCTTTAAAATCCATTTTTGACATTTAAAGAGAATTGTTTTAAGTTGTTTAACGTTATATTCGTCTGACACGATAAAAATGTTTTCATTTTCAACTGTGCTTAATAATCCCTCACCGGCCATTTTATTAGCTGCATATTGCTAGTACCAGGTCGGACCCCTTTTGTTTTTTGAATTGCCTTAGTGTCAGAGATTCATTAAGGTTCTGGAAACATTCCTAAGAGAGTTTGGGACATATTGACATGATTGCGTCTCGTAGTTGCTGCAGAATTGTCTGCTGCACATCCATGATGTAAATCTCCCATTCCACCAAGTTCAAGTTCGTTCATTTATATAGCGCTTTTCACAACAGAGCTCATTGTCATGTTCAGGAAAGCAGTCTGAGATGATTTGTGGTGCATTATCCTGCTGGAAGTAGTCATCAGAAGTAGGGGTGTAACGGTTCACGGTATGTATTGAACCGTTTCGGTACGGCCTGTTCGGTTTGGGACACTTGCGTACCGTTTCGGTATTCAGAATTTTTATTAAATGATATAAATGTATTATCAGCGCGATATTAAGCGCAGCGCAACAATGTTCCTAGGCGAGTTTCCGCACGGACGCTATTGACTGACGAGCACGAGCGCGAGAATCATATCAAAAGCGAAAGAGAAGCCAGAGCTTGAAGACCCTCTCACCTCACTACGGTCTCGTGTTTGAGAACACTTTGGCTTCTCTGTTAAAATACATAACGGGGATAGACGAGTGGATAAATTTAAAGTTGTATGCCGACATTGTTCCACGGAGATCGGGCAGGCAACACATCTAACATTTTCTACTGCTGGAGATATTATAACCAGATCTATGCTCTCTTCAGAAAATGTGGATAGGTAATCTATCCTAACTAGTTGCAGTATTTCATTTTTTATTTAAAAAAAATGTGTTTTTCTTAATAAAGAGTGCAATTTATTTAAAATATCACCCAAATGTGTCACTTTTATTTATTTTATGCAAGAATTCTACTGTGTATTGGCAGCTTTTCAAAATAAAGAATATGTAAGTTCTTATTGTTTTGTACCGAACCGAATGAACCGAACCGAACTCTCCAAGACACTTTACCGAACCGAATACAATTTTAGCGTACCGTTACACCCCTAATCAGAAGATGGGTACACTGTGGTCATACAACAACAAATCAGGAAGGCTGTGGTGGTGATCGAATGCAATTGGTAAAAATGGGTCCAAAGTGTGCCAAGAAAATATTCCCACACCATTACATAACCACCACCAGCCTGAACCGTTATTACAAGGCAGGGTCCATGTTTTTATATTTAGTTGCCAAATTGTCACCCTAGCATCTGAATTTCGCAGCAGAAATCTCTCATCATGATAAAGCAATGTTTTTTCCAATCTTCTATTGTCCAATTTGAGTGTTTTTGTGCAAATTGTAGCCTCAGTTTCCGGTTCTTAGCTGATAGGAGTGGCATACGGTTTGGTCTTATGATGCTGTTGCCCATACACCTCAAGGTTCAACGCCTCAAGCTCCAAACATTTTTTTTGTATATAATACTGTAGAATTGTAGATGGGCAAGCTACTAAAGAAATTACTTAATTATGCCAAAACCAACCAGGAAGAAGGGTTGTGTAGAGCAAAGAAATTTTAAATAACATTAATTGTAACGGCACTCATGACCAGAGTGTTTTTACATACCTAAATATACATATCTGTTGAGTCTCCTTTAATCTATAATTATTTAAGGCATATTAATCCTTCTTAGTGGCTTTATGTTTGTGTGTGATTATTCTGCTTTAATACCTGCGTTGTCTGAGCACACCGTCCTGTTTCTACCAAAACAACATACTTTTTTGCCACATTTTGACGTAATTCTTGGCAGTATTTGACTATAGATAAGATGGCACAATGCTCAAGAAACATAGAGAAAGCTCTTATTCCTGGGTAGGAATCCCTTATAAGGGTTTGGGCTCAGCTCTGAAGGTTTTCACTCTCAGGAAATGAGATGATTGCTGATGGTTTGCTCGTTACAGTATAGCTGTTAATCTGAGGTTACTAGGGGTGTAACGATACACTCATCACAATATTACACTATTAAACTGTTTATGTAACAAATCATAATGGGAAAAATATTATTTAAAAGGTTTTGAGACAACAAAGCTAAGAAGGTTGGGGTCGAGTTTGATTTTTTATAAGAGCTTTCGATACCGTCCATCCACTAGGGGGCAGTGTTAACGTTAATTAGTCACCTGTTTTTCTGTAATTAATCGAGGGAGCTAATTTTATATTCCTTCTTGTTTACAATATGAGTAAAGGATGATTATCTCCCTGCAATCGATACATAAAGCAAGGAGGCAAGTTATAGAAGTTTCAGAAGTGACTAGAATCACAATCACTTCAGGAAGCAAATACACTTCAGCTCATAGAGGATATCTCCCAGTAGCTCAACAATACGTATTGTGACAGTTTTATATTTCAATATACTGTTACACCCCTAGAGGTTACACCTCAATTTTCTGAACTTAAAACAAGAAGAACATTTAGTTTTTTCCATTGTATATATAACTACAGACTGTTTTTCGCATAGATTTAAATGGGTGGTGGGTATTAAAAACACACTGCAATCATACTCTGGGCGACCTCAGTCAGCAGCCCATGTGATACACACTTGATGTGAACTGTGTGCACAACACAAGGCTTCTGTGGGAATAATTACAGGTCTTGCATGAGGTTCATGAAAACATTTTCTGTTATTCTGAGCTAGGAAATGAAGTTTGTTGTAGTTGAATGAATGATAATGGCACATGAGAGTGTATGACGTGTCGGTTTTAGGCACGGTTTCAAATGTCAGAAGACTTTATATAAACTTTTTCTTGATATTTTGTATAAAAGCGATCTATGCAAAGTTTAGCATTAAGCACCATCTATAGAAAGTCATGCACTTGCTTTAGTCCAGCGTTCTCTGTAGCCATAGAAATAAAGGCATTACATTAAATTGATGGATGCGCTTTCTTCTACAGATGAGGAGACGTGTGTCTTTAAGTGTTCTGTATCGCGGGAGACTGAATGCAGTCGTGTTGGGAAGCAGTCGTTTATCGTTACTCTGGGTTGTAACAGTGTCCTCTTGCAGTTTGCATCTCCAGCAGGTAAACATCCGCCTCTTTTATGAGCGTATGATCACTTCTCATAATTTCTCCATTCCCCTGCTTGAAAACATGTATGAATAAATAGACTGAGCAGCTGGATGTGTTCCTTTTCTAGATTTCTCGTCATTCTATAACCTCCTGAAAATTTGTCGTGGACACACGGGGGACACGTCAGTCTTCAGTGAGCGAACAGAGGAGTCTTCAGCTGTACAGTATTTCCAGGTATATATTTAAGTGTATCCAGTATCACCTTGAATTTAGAGCATAGATTACGGATTGACTTGACTGTTGCTATTGTTTTACCAATGCCGCTCTTAATAGAGGTTCAGGTTAGAAAAATAATAAACAAGAAATTATTTGGAGCGTTTCTCATTGGTTTATAGGTGGTGTGTTGTATAGACTAGCTATACAAACTTTTACTGTTGGTAAGCAATGGTGATGTTACAAGGTATGCGCTTGTGTCTTGGCAACGGAAATTTGTTGGAAGAGACCAGATAAACTTATCTGGTATAATTGCACGCTCATACCAAAAAAAAAAAAACATTTTTATCCGCGCTCCAATCAACAAGTTCGGTGATTCTGTCAGATTCCAATAAAAGTCACCGTAAATGTTTGCCAGACTGTGTGTGCGTGCAACAATTTTATCATTTGGGCTGGAAAGGGTCTATTTAGAGAGGGAGAAAGAGATGGTTTTAAAGAGATGGGGCAAGTTCTTGATAAAACGGTAGGGGAAACACTTGTTTCTGTATTAATTCTAGACTGCACTCAGTGTGGCTCAGTCAGTACAGCATGACACCAGTGATGCCAAGGTTGTTGGTTGGATTCTTCGGTTAAGTTAGAACTTTACTCGTTTTAAGGTAAAGCGTCTGCAAAATGCATGAATGTTCGTTATTATTGTAGGTCTTTTAAATAAATCATATCCTAGCATGAAACCTTTTCATTGAGTGGATAGTGGGATTATAATTGGCATCACAACTTGATGTACCTAAAAATTAACAGTTTGGTTCCAAAACAATGCTAAGTGCTGGTTCGTTCTTGTCGCTTTTATTTTCCTTTTTATTTTTATTTTCTTAAATGCGGTAACCACCAGCTACTTATGGAAACGTATGTATAGCAAAATTAAGTGTAATATGTGAACTCAATGAATTTCTCTATTTACATTTTCCCAATTCTATCTGTGCAAACTTTGATTTAAAATGCAAGTGTAATACTCGTGAATCAAACATGGCTCGTCATTAATATCTTCATTGTTTCCTACAGTTCTATGGGTATCTCTCTCAGCAACAAAACATGATGCAGGATTATGTACGAACTGGAACATATCAACGGGCCATTCTGCAGAATCATACGGACTTCAAGGATAAAGTAGAGCCTTTTCACTTTTTTCTTTTACTTTTAAATGTGCAAATTTATTTGATCCTTTGGCATTAGGAAGTTTTATTCTGTCATGTGGAAAACTACAATTTGAGTTAAAACATTTATTAGAGATTGCATTTTAGACAGGGTTATCTTGCATAATTTGGTTCTTGACCTGATTGCTTGTTTGACCATTGTGTGGCTCAGGTGGTGCTGGATGTCGGCTGCGGCTCTGGGATTTTATCATTTTTCGCTGCTCAAGCTGGTGCTCGTAAAGTTTATGCTGTAGAGGCCAGCACCATGGCCCAGCACGCTGAGGTATGAATGAATGACTTTCAGATTGTTCAGGTAATTAAAAGTATAACTCACACCTTTACCTCCGTAATCAGGCTGAAGGGAAGTGGGAATTTGGGAGGGGAGGGAGAGCATGAGGAGCACTTTGAAGTTTTTCGAAACAAACAATTGTTTTTCGTCTTGTTTGGGACAAAAAAAATTCTAACCTCATCTCCTCCTAGAGCCTAAAAGCTACAGCCATCAAACTTTGCTAAGACATCCAAACTGGTCAGACCGGGGTTGCTATATGTTTTCAGACTGGTATCACTAAAGTATTTCTGGGAATTCTCTGAGAATGTTGGGAAATCATTCCCAAGGGCCATGAGCTACACCTGTTTCATGGTTATGTGCGTGAGACAATAAAAAATGCAAAAAAAATGGATATGTACAGCTGCACAGAGTAGGTTGAGGTGTGTGTGTGTGACTTGGTGACTGTTGATGACAAATATTGAAAGAGAACAGTTGATAAAACCCCATAACGCACCACCGAACTGATAAGTCCCGCCATGAAACCGCCACCGGACAAAACACAATCAGGGCTAAACTAACTATGTAGTTTATGTAATTACCTTTTGCAACACGAAATGAACCATTCTGAGCTCAAAACTACTGCTTGGTTTTGCATCTTGACAGGATGTGTCAAGAGTTAGCCGTCATTATTCATTAATAATGAATAGGTCATGCTTCTGGACGCTGTATAGGACAAAAATGTCAGGAAGTCGAGAACAAAAGATAGAAATCACACACAATTAAAAGTAACTTTGTCCTAACAGATCTAAATTTCTGAAAATATCGTAGTGTTGACGTCCTTTGTGTCACGGCCCTTTAACATGAATCTGAGGACTTCACCAAAACTTCAAAAAGGCCACACTTGTGGAATTATCAGTCTGTGCAAGAACATACCAACCACTGTGCAAAAGTACTTGAGCCCCAGGCTCTAGAAGGGGTTAAGGATTTACCATTTGCTTATAATGGCCATTGAAAATATTTGGGAAACTAATATATCTACACAATGAAACATCATAGAGAAATAGAAGTTTGTTATTGTTGATCGTAGTAACAACTTACATTTTTATGTCTTCACTGACTGATCCATAGCAACCAAACTATGCCCTAGCAACCAAATTTTCTGAATACCGTAATATAATTGTCACTGACAAAGTAGCAACCAAAATGTTTACCATTCCAACCTATTACATATTTTTTGTACATATTTTTAAAATGGGTATTTATTTTACTATAGTGACATTAGAAAACAGTTGAAAAAAGCAAAAATCCAAGTTTTTTTTTTTTTTGCACAAACTTCAGCCATCTACGTTAATATAATTTCCTCATTTGCCTCTGTTAACTTCAAAGTTCAACAGAAGTTGTTCTTGAAAAGGGGTTAATTCTGTGTCCACAGGTTCTTGTTAACAGTAACAGGCTGGCAGACCGTGTTGTGGTGATTCCTGGGAAAGTGGAGGAAGTGACCCTCCCTGAGCAGGTGGACATAATCATCTCAGAACCCATGGGCTACATGCTGTTTAATGAAAGAATGCTGGAGAGCTATCTGCACGCCAAGAAATTTCTCAAGCCCAATGGTAAGTGGAAGGTTTTGTTGAAAAACGAAAAGGCAGCGATGGCATTTTCACCAATGCCACGTCTTCACTCTCTTCACAGGCAAAATGTTTCCCACTATTGGAGATGTTCACTTGGCCCCATTCACAGATGAGCAGCTTTACATGGAACAGTTTACAAAGGCCAATTTCTGGTGAGCTCTCTACAAATATGTATATGAATGTGGATTTGTGGAAGTGTCGTGCAGTGCAAAGAAGTACAATATTTGATTATAGTACTTCCTTGAAAAGGTGACCATTCCTGTCTTTCAGGTATCAGCCGTCTTTCCATGGAGTGGATTTGTCTGCGCTGAGGGGAGCAGCGGTAGATGAATACTTTAGACAGCCTATCGTGGTAAGAAAAATGCTGCAGGATTGGGTGTTTTACGTGGCCCTGTTTTGAAGGGTTAATCAAGAAGACCGATATAAAACCACGGGCTTATGTTTGCTCCTGAGATCATTGATGAATAGTAGTGAAGTATGGAGGTAACTGGAGACATGTCTCCTGGCTGGTTATAGATGAGCTGTGAGCACTTGGGGGGTAAATACGGACCGGATTGAGTTACGGTCTTGAACTCAAATGAGACCTGAGGATATTTCTACGAAGCGGGTACACATGCCTCATGGATTGTGAAATGTAATGTTGATGGAGTGTCATTTTTGAGACGGTAGTTAAATGTGTTTACTTCGTTTTATGCTTGTGATCAAATGGGTTTCTATGTGGTGTGTTTGTGGGTGCCTTAAATCCAGCAGTAGTCAGCTGTTCAGACTTTTGCAGTGCCTGTAGTGGCGTTACGCTGCTGGAACACAAATCTTCTGTGCTCTGGCTCTAGGTGGCGCTGTTACAGCATCACTCAGAGTTCAGTCTCAGACTGGAGAGCCCTCTGAGGTAGAGCTGTGCCTGATTACTGTGGCTCAGTGTCTGACAAGAGGCCATCAACTGCCTATAATTTTAGTTTTCTTCTCACATCCCAATGTGGATTCTTCTTTCAGGACACTTTTGATATCAGGATCCTGATGGCGAAATCTGTGAAATATACGGTCAACTTTTTAGAAACTAAAGAAGAGGATCTTTACAAGTAGGGTTATGCCTAAATATTAATTCATGTATCTTATTTAAGAGAAGTGATGTCTGTTATTTAAATGTTTTATTTGTGTTCTTTGCTCTTCTAAGGTTAGAAATCCCCTTCAAATTCCATATGATGCATTCAGGACTTGTACACGGACTGGCGTTCTGGTTTGATGTTGCATTTATTGGATCTGTGTAAGTTCCAAACCTTCAGTGAACAATCCTTTGAAACATTTACCCTGAGTTTGAAACCTTTACCCTGACTAATCACAATGCATCTCTCACATTCAGCTTAACAGAGCGACAGGAAATCCAAAACTGTTTTTTAAGAGCACAATGATTGGTTTTAAGGAGAATATGTCGCATAGAGAGCTCATAATCTTCAGCATGAGAACGGTGCCTTTAATGTTATACTTACTCATTAATTGCCACCTTTTCTTTAGGTAGCTAGATGTAAAGTTATAGTAAAGTCTATTATGTTATTGACCCCTCCGTAGCAACCTGAATGTTTACCATAGCAACCATTTTGCCATGTCACTCTCTGCTAAGGAAAACAGAGACAGGGGGATTGGGTTATGAGTAACTCTCTATTATATCATTTACTCCTTTTGCAACCAAAAATTCTACCTTGGCAACCATTTAAATTTTGCTAATAAAATTTCTTAATGGCACTTAGGAGCCAACAGTTTTTTTCCATACTTTAGCCATCTAGTTGTCAACTGCCAACTAGTGTGACCATCTGGAGATTCACTCCGCCTATGTAGTTTAACTTTAACAATTTCACTATCAAGAGCAGTATTTTTTTTATTTATCGAACCAAAGTTTTTTTTGCTAGGAATATTGTTATTGTTGGCTATTCTAAATATTTTGGCACTCACTTTGTGTCCAGGATGACTGTTTGGCTCTCAACGGCCCCCACAGAGCCCCTCACTCACTGGTATCAGGTGCGCTGTCTGCTTCAATCACCCCTCTTTGCCAAAGCTGGGGACACAATGTCAGGAACTGCAATTTTAATCGCCAACAAGAGGTAACCTGTCGTGATTTGTGTTCTAAAGCATCGTTATGGCTTAAAAAGTTTCTTAATGAGTCATTTTTAACGAAAGTGCTCAATTGAATACACTTTTGTTGTAACGTTTTGGTTTTTGGTGTTGATTTCTTTTCTCAGACAAAGTTATGATATTAGTATTGTTGCTCAAGTGGACCAGACTGGCTCAAAATCCAGTAATCTACTTGATCTGAAGAACCCCTTCTTTCGGTGAGTGGAAATTTAGCTTTGGAGAATGTAAATGTAATGCAGCTTTTGAAATTCATGTGAGCCAGTGTTACTGTTGTGGCTGAAATTGTGGCGTTCAGATACTATGATGATATTTACCTTTAGAGGTAGTTTTTCATTCTACAGCAAAATAAGACTCTGGTATTGTTCATACTATATGCTCATAATTATATAGACTTTAGAAAAGAGTAAACAAAGAATAAACAAATTCCCGATTTCAAACCCCTACAATATTTGCATGAAATGGATCCAAATTTTGTTGATTTAACTTTATGACCTAGGAGCTCGTTAGCATATACAGACACTGAACTGCGTGAAGCTCATTGTTATTTCTACATGTTTACAGTAAATACATTAGCTTCAGAAGTGATGATACTTACACAGAAATCTTTGATGCACTTTGGACTTTATTTATGTCCCTTTCCAGGCCAGGTGACGCACAGAAAACTTAATTCTCATTTGAACAACTTCTATCTCAGGCTCTTAAGCACTACATTACCAATGATTACTGAACTACAAGTCCAAAAAAAGCTATTTACATACAAACTCCCAGCAAACTCCATTCCTGCAACATTGTACACAAGCAGCATTATGCAGACAGAGCAATGGATGACTGTCGGCTCAGCATCATGACCAAACCCTAATTCAGATCCTTGGGTGTCCTTTTCTCTCAAAATATGTTTTTGTGTTTACAAAAAAAAATTAATTGCGTTGAAAATCTGGGAACTTTTCCTACGAAGAAAAACACTTTCAGAAGCCTATAACTTCTGGCACAAATCTATCAACTGCCAAAGCTTTGCCCAAGCAGAGAGGAAGCGGACTCTAGGCAGTAGTAGAGCAAGTAATTCAAATGTTGTTTTTTTTTTTTAGGTATACGGGCACAACACCAGCACCACCTCCAGGTTCACACTATAGCTCTCCCTCAGAGAACATGTGGAACACTGGTGGAACTTACGGCATGAACCAGGGCATGGCTGTTTCAGGTAATCCCACATTAAACCACCAGCTCAAAATACTGAGAGTGATGTCACTAACATTGTAATTGTTTGTCAGGAATGCCTACAGCCTATGATCTCAGCACTGTAATTGGGGGCAGTGGTACAACGGGGTCTCACAATAACCTCATCCCCCTTGGTACAGACACGCATGCATGTATGGAAATCTACACTCACACACACTCAAAAATACACATACAGAGGGGAGAGATGGTTAAATGTGTGATGCTTTAGTAGCTGCCTTTCTAACACAATAAAGATCTCTGAGTCAACCAGGGATTTGTTCGTCCACATTTGTTGAAGTACGGCATCTCTCTTTTCCACTCACCAGTGAACACAGGGATTGTGAACCACACTCACTCCAGAATGGGCTCAATAATGAGCACCGGCATCGTCCAGGGTGAGTGCCTCTGACTCTAGATGCACACTGGTTCCATTTTTGACTTATTCACATTGTTGCTATTCTTTATAACGTAAAAATGTTTTATTATTTTATTTATTTAAACTAAAAAGACAGTTTAGGCTGCAGATAGGCAATTTATTCATTTTGTCGATGTCTAGTTTTAAATCAATACATTTGCAGCGCAATTAAGTATTTGACACTTTCAAGGTTTTGCTACTTGCAAGTTTTCATTATGGGCTCTGCTCAATTGCGACAGAAAAAATAATAATATTCCTTTTAATGCATTTCATAAGCTTATGATCGTCAGTAAGAATTTTCATCCACAGAAAAAAAGATCCTATTTGAATGTGTGTATGGATGTGTTTTGTTTAAGAAACATGTTGAAGAGCTGTCTAGACACCAAGGATAAAATGGTAGACTTGTACAGGTTTGGAATGTCCAACGTTTTTCACAGTTAGAAAAAAGTATTAGCTCCCCTGTAAAAGTATACATTTTCTGAGTATTGCTCGAGTGATTAACAGAGCGAGGGAATGTTTTGACGTATTTTTCTAGGGTAATTCTGATTCTGTAGTTCCTTATATAGTTACCGGCCTCTTAAAGGGTTTAATACTTTGGCTTTACAACAAACCACTGGTGTCCAATGGCACGGTTTGAATCATTAACCTAATTGCACATTTAAATAAGGGTCTTGTAAAGAACTAGAACTAGTTCCTTTATCTCAATTTTTCCTTTTTTTTTTTTTTTTTTACCTGGCGGAAACAAGCTTCCATAAAAAGATGTGCATAGGCAGGAGCTTGCAAAAACTTGGAAAAATTAGCAAAAACTTGGATGGAAAACTTTAAGGAGTTTTCAAAAGGCCCAAGAACAACTTCCAAGACACTAATGGTGGACTTTGTAGACTTGGCAGTGACGAGAGCCCTGCACAGGACACAAGAATGTTCTTCTGGGTTCTGAATTTGACGAGTTTCTTCTTTAGAAGCGAAGTCAACCTTGAGAACACCACAGTGAAACATGGTGGTGGGAGTATAATCCTGTGGGGATGTTTTGGTGCATTTGGTACTTAGAATCTCATCCGGGTTGAAGGATTAATGGAAAAGGAAGACTAAGAAGATTTTGAATCTTGATATTTCGTCTTTGAGCGCAGACTTTGTGTTTATGTGGAAGAGATACCTGTATACAGAGACTAGGCTACCTTAAGACCGTAACATTACCTTTTTTTTGTTTTTCCCAGGGGCCACGACTGCTCAGCAGGGTCCCAGCAGCAACAGTCTTCATTATCCTGTCACCAACCAGTTCACCATGGGTGGCCCTGCCATCTCCATGGCGTCTCCTATGGCCATCCCCAGCAATACCATGCACTATGGCAGCTAAGACCGAGCACCAGCCTCTGCATGTCCAGCTCTCCAAACAAGCCCTCTACCCCTGTCCACAGCCAAATTTGGAATACCAAAACCAGTGCATCAGTCTCTTACCATCACTTTGTTCACCTTTCTTCGCCATCTTAATAGATATGCATTTACGTGTATATATATATTCTCAATGTTCTTTCCCTCGCTGGTGTTTTATTTAAACATATCCGTCCCGCGGCTCTATAATATTAGCGGTCACAGGCAAGTTTCTCCCAGGTCCACATGCAGCCACTAGGAGGCAGCCCTTTTCTAAGCATGCTGAAAAAGCACAAACCAGAGACTCCACACAACCGCAAGGACTCTTGTCAGTGCTCAAGATGAGAACGTTTTCTGTGTTTTCTTTTTAATAAACGCTTTACAATATGCACATTTCCCCTTTATGAACTCTTACTATTTTAGCCGCATATATGCCATCATTGACTTTTAATGTATGTTTGAGATCAACTACAGGACCTCACAGATGTTTCGCTGTTGGCGTTCCATCATATCGATTTGCTAAGCTGTTGTTGAACGACCCAAACCAGTGTCATGCTGGATCCTGCCTGTACACAATAATAGCGTAGATCAAGATTGTCTTATTTCCATTCCATTTTGGATTGTGTTTTAAATGTCTTGTGTGTGTTGCGTGTTCCCAAATGATGAATTCAGAGCATGGATTGTGGAGACTGAAATTTGACTCTATGGCAGATCTGTTTAAGAATAAATACACCAAACCTTTACAACCAGCACAGGAAGGATAGAGGAGGTGCTGGGAAGGACCGTTGCTCATTGGGGAGGAAGACAGACATAAACTTTAAGCAGCGGTCATACATTGAGCGTTACAGGATACATGCTTGGAATACAAGGATCCTAGTTTACACCCCCAGACTTTTACAATAACTTCAGTTGCTAAGGACAGAAGAGGTGAAGTCGACCTTCCACTTTATCTGCATCTTTCGTCTCCCTCTCAAAGGACATGAACATTTTGACATTGTATCACTTCTGGTGGGGTTTTATTTTATTTTTTTTGTTTCTTTCAGCAATGATCATGAAATGGAAAAACTGTCTTTTAGTTAGTACATTTTTTTGTTTTGTTTTTTTTTCTTTCACAAAAAGGAAAATTGGGAAAGGCTAATTAAATTTTAATGGAGAACCTTCCTGTGTGGTTGATTTTAAAACAAGTTTTTATAATCTGTTAATTCTCGGGTAAGTAATTATTAATTTATTTTCATCACAAATAATTTGTATAACAAGGAATTTGACTGCTCCAGTGTAATTTATTTCCTTTATTCAGTGTTAAACCCTTCAGTTGCAACAGAGAAGTTTCAAGACGAGTTATACAGGGCTTTAGCTACACTGTCCCAAACCTCTCAAGCCTGATTGTGGAAAGTGGACACCATTATAAAAATGGTTTTGGGCGGGTGTGAAAAAAATGTAATCAAATTAATATTTGCAGTCAAGAGATTTTGTCAAATTATATTCAGGTGTGTGATCACCCATTATAACCCAACAGGTGCTAATAATCACCAGTGTGACACGTAGTCATTAACTGACTTATCCATAATGCCAGCCTTCAGGGGAGCGTATGATTGGCTCAAAATGTATCCTGCAGCAGGACAACGACCCCTAAACATACAGCCAGTAATTAATTACCATGTTACGTAAATAAAAGTACTGGAAGTGCTGATGGCCCTGACAGTTATCTCAACATCTTCAAATGTCTATGGGATTACATGATGAGACAGAAGGATGTGAGGAAGCTCCATACACAGAAGATGTGCTTAATTCAAGATGTTTTCTTTTTTTCACTCATGGGTCGTGTGGAAAGTTTCTATTGTCTTTAAGAATATAAAAGAACACATTTGAGATTAAATGGCACATGAATTGTTATAAAATCATTAATGCCATTAACCAAACTGAAAACAGTTCTCAGAAGTTTGTGGTAAAGGATTTTTATGATTCATAGAATATAGTTTAAGGCCTTGTTTTCATGTCAAATTTAAAGGATGGAGATATATTTAAGTCAAGAGCATCCTTTTCATGATCAAACAAGCTTGAAATTTACAATGTCAAAAGGGGTTTTAATCTCACCAATCAGAAACCTGCAGGAAAGCTCAATAATGTTTCTTTAAAGTCCTTCCCTTAACTTACAAAATATATGGAAAGGAAAGTAGGGGAAACATCTGAGATCACAGCAAGTGCGTAAGTCCCTTTAAATCATTAAATTGATACAAAACGCAGAGATTTAAATAATAATCAGCTTTACATTTTCAAGAAAATACAAGAGTTAGGTGTGCATGTGTGATCGGATACAATCTAGAAACACCGTTCGGAAGTTTGCTGGGAATGCTGTTGGGCATCAGTGGCAACCCATCCAGAAATCCTTCATTCCTCAGCCTCAACCCTTTCAGAGAATCTGTGGTGGTCATCTGCTGGCTCATTGGGCTGTTGTACGATTCGAGGGTGTAGTCGTATATCGTCCAGAGTGTGAGGCTCCTGAACTTTCTGCCGTGTGGAAAAAGTAGAGCTAGAACAAAAGAACAAAGACATTCATAACCCCTCACCCATAATGAATATGCCCGGCTACTTCAAACATTTAAGAATGTGCCATCTTATGGATTATCTCCCTTTATGTAGATAATCCCTGTACTAATAAATTAATAAAGATTATATTTTAACATCAGCAACAAAATGACTGCTCTGCAACAGTGTCGGATTATGAGAGATGGCAAACCTTGACGCATACATGCACCTGTTTCGAGACCAATCCACAGAACATTTAAAATTTCCAGGATCATTCAAATTTAACAGGGTGCGCTGTAATCTACTTTAGAGCAATGCAGAAGTTAAAAAAAACTCGAGTTATCAATAAGCTATATTTTATGATGTGTTATTAACAAGGTTCCACTGAGACGATTCCACTTAATCTAATTAACTCTTGCAGATGTTTGCTTTCCTGTTGCTCAGAGCATTGTCAAGTTCATCAATTTTTAGTTTGTGAGGGAAAATGGATGACGTTCTAAAAACCTAAAAACAGGCTGAGTCAGGACAAGGTGATACTTTTCTCTGATTGGAAAGAGAACTATGACAACATCCTGTTGATCACTGACTTGTCAGTTGTTGAGCTCACAGATTGACCAGAAAGAATATTCACTGCAAGCATCATTATATTGCAAGCCACAAAAACGTGGTACAAACAGTCCTTCGACCGTCTCTTGTTTATTGAGTTTAAAAACCAATTTCTTTTGTTTTTTATTGTGTGGTTGTTCATTCCTCACATTTACTGTGAGAACTAGGATAATGTAGCAGAGTGACATGCAAAACAAGCCCACTCAGAACCAATACTGGAAGTCAGTGGAAACAAAGGTGAACTGTGGCATGTAGAGCTAAGCCATATGAGTCTAGCTGTTACCAAAATCTGGTGGAATGTCAGAATAAATGGTAGTAGTAACACGTGTAGTAATGTTGTGGCTAAAAGAACTGGCTGATTTAGGGTTGAATAAAGATTCTCAATCACTTTACAGATAGCAATATATTTTGCAGAAAATTCACCTTCGAAACTCAAAAAGATGATTATAATTTCAAAGCATTGTAAGCTTTTTAAATCAAGGATTTCAATCTGAACCACATGTGAAGATATTCATTCTCACCTTACAGCCAACAGCTAGCAGGGCATGAAGTGCCACGATAACCGCAATGGTAGCGAATGCTGTTAGTTTAGTATCATCTCGAACAGCTGGCCAGAACGTGATGACCAACAATGACCCAGAGATCACCATGGCAACTGCAATCAGAAGCCACTGGAGCCAGTTCCAAGGAAAGGCCCATAATATCTGGAGACAGATTTAGTCAGACTCTTCAATTCTAACGTCGAGATGACGAGATGATTAACTTACCGAAGTAGGGATATAAATGAAGAGGGAGTAGCCATAGACGCAAACAGTCTCTAAAAAGGTGTAGCCACTCATCTGTCTCTCGACACTCTGCCGCCATTTTAGGAAGCCCCAAACTCCTACGGGCACCAGCCATGCGTAGAGGAACACTGTGACGGCTGCAATTGAAACTACAAGACGGAGAAGAAATCAAGTGAAAAAACAAGAGAAGATCTCAGTAGAAGATGCGTTTACATGTAAGTCTTTAAAAAAGGAGGGTTCATCATTTGGTGGGCGCTAACTCTACACATAAACAGGAGTCAAATGAGGTGGAAAGTAGCTGGAGGTCATGGACAGAGTGATCTCTGCTTCCTTGTTTAGACTGATCCCCAGCAACTATGGATAGATTTATGGGTTTATGGAATAATACCGCAGTTTTCAGTCTGGCCAATCAGTGAACTCAACAAATGACGTTGTATTTCCAATCGGAAAAGAGTACCACCTTTTATAACTGGATCCAAATTGGTAAAAAGTGAGACAAAAGAAAAATGGGATAAAAATGCCCCCAAAAGCACGGAATCAAGCCAAAACAGCTCGGTGGAAAAGCAGCACTGGACCTCACCTCTGTGGAACTGAGGCCTATACTGATACTCTGGATTCCCCATCTCATTCAGAAATGTGGAGAGGTTTCCGCTGATAGCCAATGTGAACACTAGAGTCACACAGATCCAGAAAGGACCTAAAAAAATAAAAATAATGTTCATTGAAAAAAAGCATACAAAACATTTAAAGTATGTTCATCTTGTTGAGAGCTAAAACAAAGTTTAATTTACCATACAGATCAGGATTACTTCTAATGTGGTGCTTGACGAAATTCCGTCCTGGTAATGGCATTACGGAGCCCTTTATCCGATCCAGTACCTGCATTTTTTGATCAAATTGTTCATTTAGATTATCAAAACACTGCATTTAAATTCCAAGTTTGTATGATATTTATTAATATATCATAGGGGTGTAACAATATGGCATAACAAATCTAACACAAAACCATTGAGTTACTGAAATATATCATTAAGGATCTAAAATATATGTAAACAAGTATTTTTTTTTAACGAGAAGCAAAAGTTATATGTTAAACCAGGCATAAAACTAGCTCTTCCCTTAGATTTCTCATAAATATACACTCACCGGCCACTTTATTAGGTACACCTGTCCAACTGCTCATTAACGCATATTTCTAATCAGCCAATCACATGGCAGCAGGTCAATGCATTTAGTCAAGAGATCTGCTGTTCAACATTGTGGTAGATATCATATTGTGAATGTAATACAGAGGAGTGCATCGTGTCGTAAACAGTGTGTTCTTACACCCGTAATAGTTAAGCATAAATGCATAGAATCGAAATCAGATATGTTGTTTGTAAGCTGCTGTGTTCACACTTAGAGAACAAACAGAAGACATACGTTAAACAGTTTACCTGAACTGTATCTACATCGAAGAACGACTGATAGTAATCAAATGTCCAGAACCCTCCAGTTTTTTTATCACTTGTGAGCAACTGTGGGCACAATAAATACATTTTAACTTTCCAATACAGATGTTATACCATGTTTTTATGTTTTCTCAGTTCACCTCTGAACCCTCTTGCTGGTTGTCCTCATCCTCTGACAGATCAACTCTGACCTCCCCAGAGGAACCTGCTGAGTTTGGGCTCGAGATGCTTAGGGTTGAGGCCCCAGGGTTTGAAGACAGGAGATCTGATGCTTCTTCAAACTCTGCAGACGAGTAGAACTAACATTTAGAAGGAGACACAGCTTTCGAAAAGCAGAGAACTTTATAGATATCAGCGTCTTACCTTGAAACTTCAAATCATCTGGACTAGCCATGGCAGATCACAAAAGTGCGGTCGGTCATCAAAATGAAATCTGAAAGGAAAGTTGGCAGTGTACATTATTAAAGGGATGTCTGTCCCACAATACATATATACAAATATTCACTCGTCTCGAAATGTTTCATTAGATCTATGAGTTCTTACCTCCTTTAGCTAACCACCTAACCACAACAGGCGCTAACATGTAAGTTAATGTTAAAAACAAAAACTTTAGTCGAGCTCGAGCTTATTTAACGTTAATAACGCAGTCAGTAGATCTATAATTAAAGTATCATTGTTCTATTATCACGTTAAATCATTTGACAGACATGGGATTTTTCGTTTTCGCCTCCATGTATTAACACGTCACCTGCATGGCTCCGATGCATCAAAACACAGCCACGTGACCGGAACAAACCCGGAACTTGAGCTGCGGTTAAACCCTAATCGTTTTTTTTTAATAATTTGAAACGTTTGAGCCCTAGAACGAACGTACATGAAAGTGAAATATTTCATATAAGCAATTGCATTGCTCTAAGTCTTTCCAGTCAAAAAGGAAATATATGGCGGAACTAATATTTTGTTCCCTTTCCGGACCGAAAATAATTCACGGACGTTGATTTACGCCATTTTGGTTCGCAGGTCCCTAGTTTCATGGTTTGCATTAGTGTAGTTGGAAAAAATCTAGAAACTGGCTGGTCCTTTTGAATCATATGACTAGTACAGCATGACCTCTGAACTGGTGCTCTTCGTATAAGTTCATTTTATAACATGGCCGCCTCGTGGCTGCTGAAGAGATGGTGCTCCACCGCAGCGGCTACAGTGCCGGAGAAGGGCACCCGGTGGCAAAGACTAATAAACAGTCGAGCAGGTAACGTTACAATTAAATACGTATGCATCATTCACTTTCAGATAAAAGTTTAAGATTTGTATTTAACGCTCAGCTGCGCGTGTTAATTCGTCCTCACAAACGCTTTTACTTTTAGAGGGGAAAATCAAATTAAGAGTTTGTTTTCAAAACATCATAAATCTTTAAATGTTAAATTGAAAAACAAAAGTGTTTGCATTAAAATTTTATTTTTTTGTGTAAAACTGTAATAGATTACCAATAACATAAAAAATTAAATCTACATTTAGGTTTAAAGCATTTATTTATACATTTCTATACGTTCATTAACCTTCCAAATTAATATATTTCTGAACAATATTAAATATTCTGAATGTACCCAAACAACACAGAATGGTACAGATAGTTAAGAAATCCACTTGGCAAAAGCTCTACTGTTTGGTGAGCGGCAGGAGACCATTGCATTTTTTATCTTGTTTGTCACTTGCCAATGTTGACAATTAAGTTATTAATAATATTTGGGCTGAATACATCACTGAACTAATGAAAGCAGCAGTTCTGTTGTCAGTTAACCCACAACTCTGTGACTAACCAGAACCAAATTGTTAAAATTATCAGTAGCTTATTAATGTAACTTTACTCACTTTTCGAATACCACAAATTATTTGTCAAGAACAAAATGATTCATAAACTACATTTATTTGTTGAATATGTAACCGCCTTGTTGTTTTAGGTGTATGGTGCCGAAGTCTGTTTAGCGATTATAAGGAAGCTTGTCGGGAAGCAGTGCTGGGGGCCCGCGAGAGACCCCTCAAAGCTTCAGTTTACCTGGGTCTTCTGGGGGGAATGTATGCTTGCTATTGCACAAACCCTGATGATTCCTCCTTCGAGGCCAGCCTGTTAGAAACCTCCAACCGTCTGGCCCTACTGTCACCATGGATACGGAGCGGCACCTCAGATGGGCATGTCCAGAATCTTGTAAAACTGCGAAACGAGGGCAGGCTCCGCTATGCCAGTCTGGGCATAGCCTCTTTGACTTATTACTCAGACTATGATGCAGAATCCAACTTGTATGAGGCACAGTGTTCAGCAATCTTTGTGCCCTGGCTAGAGCTGCACAAACGCATACTGGATGTGGGCTTTGTGGGAACCTGGTGGGTGCTCGATAATAAAATGAGGGATTTTGATATAAATGAGGAGGAGTTCCGACATCTTCCCCCTGCTCTACTGGCAACCGTCCCACCGTCACCACAAATCACGGAGAAGAATGAGAGGCTGCATCAGGAATCGTGGAAAGCTGTGGTGATGGACGAGGAGGCAATTGAACTAGATGAACAAGAGAAAGACGGGGACAGAGCAGACAAAGGAAAAGAAAGCATCACGTCATAGAAAGCAAACAGGTCTTGATGAATTAGGATACATGCCTCAATGCTAAAGATATTGTTTGTCAAAGTTGTGCCAATCAGAGATGCACTAAGCAAAAGGTCACACATAATATAAAATGTTATCTATTGATTATTTGAAATGGCATATTTAATGTTATTTAGAAGTGAACTAAAATGTAAAAATCAATTAAACTACAACTTTTCAATTGTGAAGTACCGGTAAATCTTTTGTTTGGAAGCGAAACTAGAAGTAGAACTTTGCTGTAAAATGTGAGATCGGAGTGTTGTCTCCCCCTGGAGTTAAAATCCTCATCTTCTGTGCATTCACATTCAAATAGTTTGGTCAATCTCTTTTGAGTTATCGTTCACAAATGTCTCAACGGTTGCAAGGAATGCTCCCTGTGCAAGCAATTGGTCGCATTGTTTATGTTCACATTATGCTTGCTGCTATGTGTCAGCAGAGCAATGGCGTCAACTACACTTCGAAAATTTTAAAAGTGAATCAACTTAGAATTTCAAAGTAACCGGCTGCAAAGAAATTTTGAGTTTACCAAAACTAAAACACGGTTGAGTGAACTGTATGAAATGAGCTCCACAACAACAAAGAATTGAGCTTTTCATGTTTGTTAAACTCTTCACCTGTGTTCAAGTGCACTCGTCGATGCTATCCCCTTCTCTTCATCAAATTCCAGTCAAAATTGAATACATTTCTGCCTGAATAAAGGCAACACAAGGAATACAAATCCATGTAAAACTGCAAGCAGCAATCAAAGGGCTCGAGCACCTCTGGTGTCGTCGCCTCCTGGAGGCCAGTTTGTTGCCCTATTGACAACGACCGTTCCTGATTTACATATTCAAGTGGGTAAAATGTTTAAATTATTGAACAATAGAGGCAAATAAACAATAAAAACCACATTTCAAAGTGCCATGACCCTTAGCCTTAGGTGGTGCTGAGGATTTTTAAAAATATTTATAATTTAATGTTTTGGCCAAGATTCAGATCACAGTTGATAAAAAAAAAATACAATATGATTGTAAAATGTTGTATTTCCCGTGGCCACTTGGTGGCGCTTTAAATGATAGTATGGTGTAGATTTCTTCAGACATTAAACGTTAACATGGTAAATTTGGAACTGAGCAGACATTGTATGGCTCCATTGTATGGAGTTTTATGTAACTTTCCCTTCATGGCGAAATGGCTGTTGTGTGAGATTAAGTTAAAAAATGCTTCACAATTTAACATCTGATGTACCTTAAGATAAGTTATTTTCAATCACGGTTTGAAATAGCAAAAAAAAAACTAGTAGAAAAGGGCTTATCGCATTTGGCCACTATGTGGCATTATAACTGACCATAGGGTGCTATAAAGATGTGTTCAGACAGAGACCCTTAACTAACTTGGCAAATTTAATCTCGATCAGACATTGTACAGGCCTACGAGCTATATCAACTTCCTGTTTCATTGTGAAGTACAGAAATTCAAGTGACTCCAAAGAACAAACCGTTGAACGTAATTAAAATAGCTTTGCAATGTAAGAATGCAGAGGCATTTAGATGAGACTAGTATAAGGCAGAGAATTGTACTTGCTTTCAAAAGAAAATAGAAATAACTAACTCTGTGTACACAAAGTTTAAGAAAGTCAAAAAATGTAACATCCTGCATGCCTTACGATGAGACTGACCGAGTCTGGAGACAAACGTAAATCTCTAGGAGTTAAAGTACGACATAAGCAAAAAGTTCACATTTGAGTTTTATTTCTTACAGTTCTCCAAACCTGATTTTAAAATTGTATGCTAAAATTAAAAAAGCATATTATATTGTATCTGTCAGGGGTAATTCATTGTGTTTAATCAGCTTTACCTAATGTTAATTGTTTGTAAAATGCATAAATGTAAATGATGACTGTGTGAAGTTTTATGCTGTTTTATCTGTTTAAAATCTTTTCCCACAGTGGATATTAAATATGGGTTCATAGCAAAAAAAAATTGTATTACTCTCAATAACTTAAAAAAAATGATGTTTCTAACAACCCTTCAGAATGATGATGATTTACAGACCCTGAAATCATTAAATTGATCATCAATACGAATGTGAAAACAGCCGTTTCTGTATTAAAAACGTATTGATTACTTTATATTTATAAAAAAAATAAAAGTTGTAAAGGCACATCAGCCATTTATATTTTTGCAGCTTCTGGGAAGAAGTAAATACAAGAGTTTGGTTAATTACATCCATTAATCTCATTACCTTTGACCTTCTACTGCAGTAGCTGACTGATTTATTTTCAGGGGAAATCCTCTTTTCACATCCACCTCTTTACTCTTCCCCTCTCAAGCTTGTCCTCCTCCATTAGTCTTTTGCTCTCTCCCCCAATGCAGTCTTTCCTAAGATGGTTGGTATTGATTCTCGGCTCACAGAGCTGCATTCGGTGCTCTTTTTTTTCCTGATTGGTATCTTAGTTCCTGAAGAGGATGGTTCATACTGATTCTGTGCTTCTCTGCAATAAAGCTAGTGAACGCTGATGTCAACCTGTTCACATTAAGCTAAACCAGATCGTATTCTCCGTTAAACATTGAAAGTAAAGTACGGTGCGCACTTAATGATGAAAAGCACTTAAGATCCACTAATGAAAGTGTAGGTCACTCGTAGATGTTTCCAGTAACCTAATAATCTGCCAGTAACTTATCTCCACTTCTAGTCAATGCTGAAATGCTAATGTCAATACAACGCATTTCCAGAAATATTGCTTGTCACTCAAGGCGAGTATTAAAGAGATGAGGAGTCCTTGCCCCTCGCAACTCTTTATGTTGTTTATTGAAATGGTCACAGTGTACCACAGCCTTTCTCCAGTCGGTAAAGACGCGCAGCTGGCTGTTGAAGCTGAAGGGAGGTGCTTTGCAGTGCCTGGATCCTCATAATGTTCTGAAGCACTCTGTCTGTCCATCAGCCAGTCTACAGGGACTCCAACACCGGCTGATTGCTAAAATGGAAGAGCTTTTCTACCAGTGTAGCACTCTCTGCGAGACACTCTCGGCTCAGATGCACCAGCACCGTGTCCCAAAGTGCTATCCCTGATCGCTGTTATTGCCTTCAAGCTCACTGATCTGAGATAACCAGGCTGTGAGAAGCAGTGGAGTGGAAGACCTCAATGTTTTTCAGGTAGCGTTGGGGCTGTCTTTACTTTTGACTAGGATTAATAATGAGAGAGATTAAAAACAGCACCTCACTCTTTATGTATTTGTTTTCTCTTTATATTTCATGGATACTTGACTCACCGTGTTTTTTTTCACAAGCATTTAATTGAAATGCTGGGCACCTATGCACATAAGATTTATTATTTATTCACAACCGGGTTATTTGAGACATTTCATGTGGTTCTGTCAGTAGAGCATTGTGCTAGGAATGCAACAAACATCCTACGGGAAAGCAAGAACTGGCCAAATGAGTTCATTCCTTGAAATGTAAGTCACTTTGGATAAAAGCATCTGCCATTAAAATGTAAACAGGGGTTGAATGTTTGATTGTGAAGAAAGCTTATCGCATGGATGTGCAGATCGAGAACAGATTTTTGCAATACTGCTACAGAATCAACGGCATCGATCCCCAAACACAAATATTGAATTAAATGTAGCTTTGTTTGTGCAAGTTTCATATTTTTAAGTGGCTGAAGAGGGGAACTACATCTTCCTCTGCACTAATCATAATGCATTTGTTCACTGATACTATAAGTAATAGAATGGTCAATGTGATGGTGTGTGTTTCAGGGGACTTCTATAAAGGAGCAAATTCCAAATTACTTTCGCTTTTCTTATGACTGCAAACTGTGCAAAGATAACAGATCCGCACAGGCAGAAAACTGTAAAAATTCAACTAGAGGAGCTAATGAGCGTACCACTGTTTAATTGCTGCTCAATGAGTGGTTGACGAGCAATTTGACGTATGTTAACATCAAATTTAAAATGAAAGTACAGTGGTACCCCAAGATACGAATGCTTCGAGTTATGAAATGTTTGAGATACGAAACGTCTCGCGGTAAATTTTTTGCTTCGAGGTCTGAAGAAAAATTCAAGATACACAGTAAAATCCTAAGAGTTAAATTAACTCTACTCAGAGTGTATTTGGTCCCACTCTATATAGAGTTAAACCAACTCTGGAGGAGAGTTATTGAAATAAGTCTATTTGAACTAAACAGTCTATTTTTGTCTGTTTTTACTCTTTCTGGAGTGGACTTGGTCCCTCTCTGAATAGTTAATTTTTAGTTTGCATTTTCCATGCACATTTGGAAAAACATGAAGAAAATAGATTATTAAATTACTCTTTCTCAGAGTTGGTTTAACTCTATATAGAGTGGGACCAAATATACTCCGAGTAGAGTTAATTTAACTCTCAGGATTTTACTGTGTACGAACATTTACAAGTTGTTCTGCTGTATTTTCCGCTTGATGTCATGACGTCACGCTGCACTTCCGGGTTCTTGCGCTCCTATCTCCCAGTGCAAAGAGGGTCTGATGCGCTTCAAAACACTTCAACACAGCGAAATATTATCTATAGATTACTAATAATGTGCTATAACACATGTTAGAGTCAAGGTGTCGTAAAACAAATAATATATAACGTGGAAAGTACTGTTCTGTAGCTCAAGTTAGAGAAACACAGTAACGCAGAGCTTTCACAAAGAAATTCCCTCTTATTGGATGTCTCTCACAATGGTCGCTTCTCATTAAAGTTAAACATTTTTTACATTTCGCTCATTGCTGGCCACGCCCACACGCTATTGCTTTAACACAAAACATTCTAAAAAACCCTAGATTACACTCTAACATATTCAAAAGTGCTATGATGATGTCACCAGGACTCTCTACCAATCAGAAGCCATTGTGGTGCAGGTGGATTATTCGTCAGTACCAGGTTTAAAATTTTCAAAAAACGGCTTGTCAACTCTGCTCTTTCGAAAAAAAAAGCTTCTTATAGCTTTTTTTTTCTTTAATGCAGTAAAAACTTATGGGAAAGGTTGCAGGAGTATTAAAACGCCCACTTCCCCTAAGGTTATGATGCCTCTTTATGAGAATGACTCAAAAATGGTTTGTCCAAATGTTTGGGTTCCTCTTTTCTCTTTTCAAATGTTACACTTTTACCATAATCTATGTAAAAATCTAAATTTTAGTCAGAGTTAACCCTTCTAGTACAAAGTGATGTGTTAAAAATAGTTCAAAATTCTGCCATAAAAATATAAATGGCCTCTATATGATAACAATGAGTGTGCAAATGCACTTTCAACTACCGGTACTTCTGGAGTGTGTGGAAAGTGGATACGTTTAATATATTCCGACGAAAACTCCAGCAGTTTTAGCAGCACAAAAGCTTTTAGGTTGAACAACTCCTTCGACTGTATTACACTATTCCCCCTCATTCGTCTTATGATCGATGTGGCCCCACCCCGACCTGCTCAATATTGACTATTGACTGTCACTCTATCCATCCTCTGCTGCCAATGCTTAGCTGATGTGCTGGATGAGGCCTAACGCCGCAGAGCAACCTGGGAGGGAGGGGGGGGGGGCTTGGGGTCAGTGAGGACATGCTAAAGGAGAGGGGGGTGGGGGCTGGGGGTCATGTGTAGGGGTGAGGGAGTCTAGCCACCACACTGACCCCTGTGACCACAGCTCCAACACCCCCCACCCATTAGGTCAGATCAATATGTGACTATGCTGTGAAGAGACCATGGAGAGAGTGAGGGGGAGGAAAATATTCAAGACGTTCTTTAAAACAGCATCTGAAAGCACTATTAGTTCTGCTGTGGTTCTTGCAGAAATGGTTGATAAGATCTTACCCGAGAGTATCATTAGAACTGGAGCATCTATTTGATGTCACGTGCATATGTTGGATGTCAAGTTTTTCAAGTGCAAGGGTTGTTGCTGGGGGAACACTAAAGAAAATGCTTATTTTGCAATTTGTTAAAACATATCTCCTGTCATTTTTTGCAATTTATTCAGGGGCTTAGTATTATGAGTAATATGGGCTTAAAATGTTTTCTAACTGCTATGACATTGAACTACTTTTGTATTCAAAACAGTCAGTTTCAGTAGAAGTGTTGACTGGATCTTCAGAAAGAACCATTAACAGATTGGTCAACGGATTTGAATATTGAATATATATTAAGTGGAAATTGTCAGATAAAAAAAAAAAACAATGTAAAAATTTAGGCATAAAAAGAAATAAAATGTAAAAAAAAATCAGCCGTAGACTGAATATGGATCTCTAAGAAATAATAAAGCCATACCGAAGCCTTGTCAAATTCCTAGTATCCACCATGAAGCATTAGGAGGTTTGCAGTCACATGGTTTGGGCTGGGAACTAATAACACAAGGAAAGTTATGTTGATGCCTAAGAATGTAGTGGTTTAGCTACTAATTCTAACACATAATAGAAACAAAAAGAACCAGATATACCGTAGTTAGTGAGATACTTATATAATGAAGAACTGCAAATGGTCTGCAGATTTGAAATATTTGTCTGCACACCTCTTTCTATCAATGTTATGGTTGATGGACACCATGTCACCAACACTGACTTTCGATCTTCGTCGCTATGAATGTGATTGCACCCCTTTGTTTGGTATTTGCCAATGTTTGGTGTGAGTTTGGCTTTTCTGAACTTTTTACACTTTTGGCAAATCTGGCCCATAGACACGCACACACAGTCACCAACATTGATTTTCACTTTTGATACCATTATACGTTAAAAACGGATGGGATTGCTCCAGCTCAATAAACTTTATTCTCTTGTTGATTGCCGACTTTTTTGCTCTTGTCACCGTCCTGCATACAAAATGAATGGAATCACTCCAGTTTGTCAACTTTTGGCTCATTTGATGTTAATCTGGCTAACTTTTGTCTCTGGTTGCTGGACTATAACCCATAGTGAGTACCACTCTTATCACTCTACAATGGGATCACTCCTTTTTGCTTCAGTTTGGTGTTTTCAGTATCTGGATTTTTATAATTTTTTTGCCACTATTTGGATCTTGTTGAGATTTCTATGTTTGTAGTGAGCATTGGAGCTGATAAAGTATGAATTTTTACACTCTTTTGCCAAATAAATGAAACCATTAAGTTCTGCAAAACATCAATATTGTTCCAAAAAAAAAAGTCACACTAACTTTTTTGGGGAAGTTGCTCACCAAACACAAAGGTTTAAGTGTCTGGCATCTTGCAAAGAAACCAAACATTTCTGTGCATATGTTTAAAAGTGGTGGAGAGAAAGTTTGTTGAGTGCGTAACAGAAAAATACGGAAAATTACAATAATATTAACTGGTAAAATTGTTTGAAGGTAGGTGGGAAGAAATATAGACAGAACAGCCACCAAAATGGGGTGAGAGAAAAAAAAGAGTGCACAAGAGAGTAGGGTGGGTATGAAGGGGGAGGGAAGGAAATGAAGAGTGAGTAAGGGATAGAGAGAGAGAAAAAGAGAGAGAGAGAGAGGGTGAGGGGGAGGAGAAGGAAGCAGAGCGCATTCACAAATTTCATTCAAACTGACACAGGCTGTGTGTCCCGGTTTGCACTCCCCACTCTCCCCCTCTCCCCCTCCTTTCCTCTTTCTCTCCTTCTCCCTCTCTCTCAAAAAACACACACTCACACGCATACACACTCGGAGAGAGAAACAGCAGACTGTCTGCAGTTAAGTTAACGGCGGCTAGAGGACGGCTTCAAGAGGAGTGAGAGACCGGGCCGAGAGAACCCGAGAAGAGCTGTGGATAGAAAAAAGGAGGTGTGGAATTCACAACGAGATGCCAGGGTGGAAGGTAAGTAGGCAGAGGACGATGAGTTTTAAAATAGAAGAGAGAAAAGGGAGGTGGAGGAATGCAGGGGTGGAACGTCCAAGCTCAACGTATGTATGTAGAGGGGGCAGAGATCGAATGGAGCCAGACTGGGTGTATGCGTTTGTGGTGAGTGCGTTTTTCTGCCCGAACCTCTGCCACCTCCCTAAAGCAAGAGCCTGTGGTCTGGTGTGACTCTTCCAGTGCATGCTGCGAGAGGACTTTCCAGTAGGTTGCATTGCCGTGCTATTAGTATGTGATACAAATTTGATTTGACTAATGTGACAAGTGTTGCTTATGCGGTCAGACATCACTGCAGGACATGGTAATGTGATGTTATCCACCATGGCATGCATGAGTCTTATGTTGGCTTCCTATAAAAGGCTTTGTGATGTGTTTTACTTTCCTCTTTATAGTCAAAATGTCTCCAATTTTTTTCAAAAATGTGTCATTTTGTTGTAATGTCCACTAATTGTGTGTGCAAGAGAGGTGATACCAATCCCCATGGAAGTGAATGGCAATTGGATTAAACTATTGATTTAGTCTGGGGCAGGTAGACATACACCCAGTTGGCCAGACGAGGGGGAAGGGCCATCCACATTACTGCAGACATCTTCATCAATAATCATCTAACACCCAAAACAAAACCAGCAGAAGTGACCGGCGCAGTGTCAAGTGATGACTGTGGTGTAGCTGACCCACTTTTGAAAAGATACCAAGCATTGACTCGCATGTGAACATCACCGTACAAGCTCACTCCTTTGAAAGAAACATATCAGTATGATGAGGCTTTTTGTGATATTTTTAAAGTATTTTGTTGTTCATTAGAGTAGATTTAATGAGTTTGTTAGCTACAACCGTACAAACGAACCATTTTACAGCCTGAAGTCAAAGTTGAAAAGTTTCCCAGTGTACGTGTTTGGTCCAGAAAACTAACTGTGACGCCTATGAACTCATTCACCAGAGGGTCATGAGTTCAAGTCCCTGGTGGGGGATGGGGGCCTGTCATGGTAGCCTTATTTTCTCTTCCAGACCCTTCCCCCCAGTTCTTTTCCGCATCTCAGGCAGCCATCATTTCAATGGCTGGACAAACACAAACATCGGGCCTCTTACTTTTTCCTGTTCATCCAGCCTTGAGAACCTACACCGATGATGAATAGCTGTTATGTCATGCATCACTCAATCCAAAAGTCGTCTCTTCATGTTTGAGATTTTGTACACGCCACCCAGTCTGTTTGCACGTGTGTACGTGAGTGCGTTCCAAACACATCGAAGAAACAAACGGACAAGGCGCGTTTCAGACAGCCCCTCTTTCATAGGAAATGAGACCCTTTGACCTTTGCCATTCAGTCTGTCTGGAAATGCAGAGCCTGGAATCGATCAACACCCCCTTGCCCAGACATGCACTCACCACCTCCACTCTTCTGCCCGCACCCTCGATTCTTCCTTCCCCCTTCCATTTTTTTTCTCTTTTTCTCCAATCAGCAACTGTTTTTCCCGCTCTCTTGGCTCCTGTTCCCTCCCACCCCCCAGGATCAGATAATGGACCCCTCAGAGCTCATGCTAAATACTATTTTGAACCTAGAGCAAACTTCCCCAGATCCCCAACGATTCCATAACTTACTCCTTTCTATATATATATATATATATATATATATATATATATATATATATATATATATATATATATATATATATATATATATATATATATATATAATCAGGATTGTATACTTACTTTTTGCTCAATTGTTTAGATAGTATCAATTCAATGTATTTTTTCTGTATAGAATTTTTCTGTTAATGTATATTTGTTTCTATAGAGACGTGTAACAGCTTACTTTCTATTGGAAATCTTTAATTTGTTGGTAAACATGTTTTTGGTCCGATGTTAAACACAGCGCTATTCCACCAGTTCCAAAGTGGCGTGCGAGTCCCAGTGAACATTCAACGCTGTCGGTGAGTTTGCAACTTGGAGAAACCATCGAGTGTTGAGTGTACCCTGCCTCTCGAACACACTCCGACCCCATGGACCTTTTAAAAGCCGGTGGCTCCATGTGTGAGTCCATTTTGTTGCTGAGCTGGCCAAGATGGCTGCTGCAGTGTCTGTCCCAGCTGATCAGTGAAGCGAAAGACTGTATTCTGCATCTACTGTCACAGCTCAGGGTCTCGATTCACATTCATTGCTGTCGGTGGGTTTTATCTCTTTGACTCGCCGGACAATGAATGAGAACCACAGGCCCTCCTGCGCTAATGTGAAATTAAATCTGGGGGTCATGAATGGAAGGGCTGTTAATCTTCCTTTTTGTCAGATGTATTGTATTTTGCAGATGGTAAATAAACAGGAAGTGAACAGAGAATCTGTTGTCATGCGTGTGACTTGGAAAACTTAAGGTTCTGTATGAATCAAAATATTGACTCAAGGGTTCCACAAGAGGAAGCCAGACAGACTTTAAGGTTCCTAAAAAAGAAGATGAATTAAATAACTCAATTTTTTCAAAAAAAAATTTCATGTGTATGGTGCTTGTATTTTAAAACCAAGTTTTGCAGAAAAACACGCCTAGAGCCGGCAACCCGGCTCACTGCCCAATGTGACCCACACAGACAAAGACAGAGTCAACATTACTAACAGCACAGTGTTCCTCCTCAGGCACACTGTGTATGCATCTAAAAATGGTCTTGTAAACCTAAGAACTGATCACCAGGGAAACTGTCACGATTCTTCTCACAACAAACAGCTTTGAATTTTAACTTGAATAACAGGCTCTTTAGGAACCGTGCTATTATTAGTTCCTCAAGTGCAGAGCGGACACAGACTTTAATGAATGAACCCAAATGTTTTGGGGTTTCGTGAAAGAGCTGTTCCCACACTGTGAACAAGAGTTCCACTTCACCTCCCAGCAAATCATTAGAGAATCACAGCTATGAGCAAACTGGAATCGCAATCTTCCGCCAATTACCACAACAATGGTCGTGTCCGAGCAATAACACATGAATGCTGCATGTGGTTACATCATAGTGTGATAACATAAAACTGATTCAGTGACCCAGTGCTGGCTGGTGGGGTCCTCAGCCAATTAGAGAGTGATGTGAGTAAATGGGTTGACTGGATTGGATGACAGGAAGTGTGAAGAGAGGATGATTGGAGCAGTCAGCTGTCTGATCGGGTTGAAGGCTTGCTGTTATGAGCTGCATACAAATCTATACAGATAAGACGCTTGCTTCATTCAAAATCCTTCCTGCCAGAATTAAACTTTTAGAACAGCAAATATGATGTTATCAAGCTTTGTTTTCTTTTCCTGGCTGTTTTGGGTTAAGGTCAAGGGTTCCGATGGTGCCTATTCTCCCAGTCTCATTGGGTGAGGTGTGATAGATGATGGGAATGTGATGAGATTAT
The DNA here is from genome assembly GCA_007224835.1 of Danionella cerebrum. NCBI lineage: Eukaryota > Metazoa > Chordata > Actinopteri > Cypriniformes > Danionidae > Danionella > Danionella cerebrum. The sequence continues at coordinate 78,520 of SRMA01026824.1, read as the reverse complement.
AACAGACTTGGTACATTCAAACTAGATTATATGGAACCAAATCTGGTTCTTTGGCCGATAATCATAGGGGAACCTTTTTGGTAACACTTATTTTCAAAAGTGATATTTAGAACAAACCATCAAATGTATGAAATAACTAAATAAATATTGGCATGATATATATGACCAGCATCTGTATATAATACATTAAAAACAACTAGAAACTACTTTAGAACCACAAGCACCGAAGGCCAAAAACAGTACCTCAAAAACCACAAAAAAGCTTCTTTAAAGGGGTTCTTTAAATATATGTACACATACGCACACACGCAATATATTTATAAATTCAGTTCATTAGAAATATATTCCCACCAATATTTCTATTTTGTTAAATGTATATAAATGTCAACAAAAGTAAAAAAAACCCAGTAGATTCAGAAAGGAGCGCAAAAACTGAGAAAACAGCACAGATTAAAAATGAGTCAAAAATATATGTAAGTGTCAGTATGAATAATTTAAACTACAATTAAATTAGAAATAAACATAAAGAACAAGAAAACATGCAGATGGCACAGGTTAAAAAAGATAAAAATGGAAGTAAAAGTCAGTAGAAATAATTTAAATGACAATAAAATTAATACAGAAAATAAGTACTGGTTAAAAACTACAAATCTAAGTAAAAGTAAGAAATAATTCAACAAAAACTAAAATGATAAAGAAACGTAAACACTGGGAAAACAAGCAGACAATACAGATTAAAAATAAGCTAAAATATAAATAAATGATTAAAAGTCAGCAGTAATTTAAATGAAACAGTTAAAAATTTTGTTAGAAATAAATTTGGGGGAAAAAAAGCAGATGGCACAAGTTTAAATATAAAAATATAAGTGACAGTCAGTAGAAGCAATAAAAATGACAATAAATTAAAAGTGAGAGAACATTAGCAGACAGCACGTCAAAGTAAAAGTTAAAAGATAAAAATCTGATAAATAATTGGGAAAACTATACTTTAAAATATAAAAATGTTAGTAAAAGCCTTTGAGAAACAGCAGTTTTGGGTTTGGAATTGAAATGGACAGTGATGGGGTGAGCCTGGTTTCAGTGGCAGCTGTTCCAGATGTGATTGGGGACAGTGGGATGGCAAACACAGCTTTAAACGAGATCTGTCTTCTACGTCATCTTTTCTAACGTGTTAAACTTCACTTAAAAAATGTAAAACACAAGTTTAGAAAACAACAACAAATGCCCTCACACAAGGTTAAAAGTCAGAGAGAACCGGTGGGTTATTAGTGATGGCTGAAACAGAATTGAAGTTCATGGGTAAGTCCCTAGAAGCTTGAGGAATCTGAGCCTCCTGTGAAATCAAGACACAAATTCTCTCAGCTAGCCATATAGACAGATATGTCAGAAGCTACAGACTGTCTAAACTCAAGTAATCACTTCTGCTCAAAAAACTGTGAGCATAAAGCTTCAAAACAGTACACATTCATAAAATGGTTTCGTAGTGACCGAGCACCACATGAAAGCTCAAGAGAGTGTGTGCTCGAGGACAAAAAGCGGGTCACTCTTTAAACTCAGAGAACACAGAACCCGTTTTTGTAAAGGCGATTGGAAACATTTCAAGAGGCTCTGCTACTCTCACACAAAGCTTCTGCAATTTTGAGCAATACACTCTGGCACAATTGCACCCAGTCAGATGATAGATTTGTATTCATTATCATGGCAACAGAGTCCTGGTGAAGCGAGAGAAAGAGAGAGCGATCTGGGAAGGCCTGCAGGGCTGTTTCTTGTGTCTATTCTGATGATGAACGTTCACTCAGTCCCCCCCTTCTTCCACAGTCTCCACACGCACCAGAAACCTGCAGCACAACACAGTGTGGGCATCCGTTGCAGGCACGCAGTCATAATTCATCCTGCTGGCAGCTGACAGGGGTCACCGCAACAGAAAGTGCCACACAAAGGAATCAAAAGTGAAGCCGGGAATCAATTATGTGTTCAAAAAAAAAAAGTTCCTTCAGATCACAAAGTCTAGCGGCATTTGTTTTAGGGTCAAAAGACTCATCGGCCACTTTATTAGGTACACCTTGCTATTACCGGGTTGGACCCCTTTTGCTTAACTGCCTTAATCCTTCATGCCATGGATTCAACAAGGTTCTGGAAACATTCCAGTTTGCTCCATATTGACATGATCACTGCAGTTGCTGCAGATTTGTTAGCTTCATCCCCGACATCCCAAAATTGCCGCTCAATGGATACTTTCTCTTTTTCAGACCATTCTCTGTAAATAAAGAGATGGTTGTGCATGACAATCCCAAAAGATCAGCAGTTTCTGAAATACCAGCCCTGGCACGTTCTTCCCCATTCTGATGCTCTGCAGATCGTCTTGACCGTGTGTACATCCCTAAATACAAAAGTTGCTGACATGTCATTGGCTGATTAGAAATTTGCGGTAACGAAGAGTTGGACTGTTTTTATTTGACTTTTTCTCATTTAACGCTGTATTTAAAATTAAATTGAAAGATTTTACATTTTCTTAGATGCACCTGCTTGTAATGGAAAGCACTGGAGGTGTCTTTGATTAAAATGGATTTGGCTGAACGTTTCTTATGTTGTTTAATTATTGCTATACATTATGCTGTCCAGCGTAATTTACCAGATTTGCAGCATTCAAAAAACATTATTTCCTGACTTAAATGTGTAAATTTTTAAAGAAATGCACTTTTCTTATTCTTAACATTTGAGAGTAATTATCAAATTGTATTTTTAAACTCTTTTTGTAACTTTTTTTTATTAATTTTGCAGATATCAGGTGTAACAATACTTAATTGTTGAACAATAAACCATTAGTACACAACTAAATTACTATAAAAATGCATAAACAGAAAATGTATTAATTAAAAATGAATTACTGTAACATATTACAGTAGAAAATTATTTTCATTTAGTTTTTACTTAAATATTAGTGCAGCAGATAACATATAGGTTCAAGAAAGGACAATTTAATGACACTTTTTTTTTATGATTTATACCCAGTTTAAAGTTTGTCTTTACTCAGTTTGTCTTTAGCAGAGACGAGTAGCTCTTATCATGATCGTAAACCAGTCTTGAAGAGCACCTCCAGCTGTTTACCTACAGTGTGAGCAATTATTCCCAAACCAAGTGTCTTCACAAACGCGTTCTATCACAAGCTTCACTGTTTGTTCGGCATCTTTCCCTATCATTACAGGGGAAATTAAAGCCTCAGTGGCATGTGCAGAGGGGGTGAGGGGCCAAGCATTCTCACAAGCAAGTACTTATCTTCTGTAGGGAAAATTACATGATTGCAGTCTTCTCTCTTGTTGGAAAATGCCTGAATGTTGTGTCAATCTCAGTACGGCTCTGTTTTTCCACTTTATTTTGTGTTTTGTACGATGGAGATGGATGATTAGAAATATTGAGATTAAAAGAAAGAAAAATTCTATTCAGATTTTGTCACAATATAAGAAAATTCAAGTAAAACAGTAAAAGTGTTCTCATTTTCTAAAAAGTGTATATTGAACCATACCCTTCCAGCTAATTATAATAAATGCTTCTGAGCAATTCCAATCTAATTATGCATGTATGTCCCTGGGCAGGGTTCAATAACAGAGAGTGAGCAGAAAAGATTTATTTACAATCTAAAGCAGCAACCTAAGCCACCCGCTTTCGCTGTCTGACTGACTTACAATCAGCTTTGGTATTACATTTTTGCTCAGTTTTTTTTTCCCCGAGACCAAAACCATAAAGGTGTATTATGCAATATTTCAACATTAAAGGTTGGGGAGACTCCCCAAACCAATGGCGTCTCTTCACGATTTCGATAGCCTTATCTCACGCATACATCTGTATGGGGGAATCTGCTGAAACTGATTCATGAAAAAGGAAGCATATATTAATGTTTACAACATATAAACAACGTAACCAATGCTAGCTGTTCTGGCGTCCTTAATTCTCTTCAACATTGAAAAACTGACCCTTAGGGTATTTAAGTTCGTACTTCATCAGCTCACCCTCCACAGGCCGCTTTCTCTTCCGTTTGTTGTCTGCCGTTTTTAGCTTGTACTCGCTAATCGGTAGTCTGAACCCACCTACTTCGCTTCACAATGAGAACACGACCCTTACAACTGATTGGCTACCTCATCTGTTTACATGCTCAGCCAAGGCCACATATTTATTTTCAAGCTTTTTCAGAAATCGCATTCGGCAACTCCAAAGGCCAGGTTTCAAAAACAAACAGCAACGATTGTGACTATCCTTCAGCCAGAAGCGAATTAGCCTTGCCAAGCCTAATCAAAGGGTCATGGTTAGGTTTGTGTTTGGCTTGAGTCTGTGCTAATGCCACATGACTGTTTAAACATTGGCAAATTCTTGAATCTTAAGGCCTCTATACAACAATCTGAATTTTGGTCCGAAGTTTTGCGCAAAACATGCCTCGATCAAAAACCAAGGGCGCCAGCGGGACATCACACATTTGATCGAAGGAGTGATGCCAACGAAAGAGTTTTTCTCTACCATGTTGGTGGCACTTCTCCCACGTTTTCATAGAGACTTCGCACAAGAAACAGAAATAGTGCACCACAAATCCTCTCTTTTCTCCACAACAACATTATAAACTGCTCGACCACTCGTCTTCTTCTTTCCTGTTTCCCCTGTGTGGCACGGAGTGCATCTAATGCATCCAGCTCAACAGGCAGTCCTCTCATGTTATTCACCTATTTCACATGGCCATCATTTTAAAAGCAAAAGTGAGGCTTCAATTCTACTGAAGTCCACTAGTTCTGGATAAACACCTGTCCTTTTCCAGATCTCCAGTGATAATTTCTGTAATTCAAAAGCCAGTGTGGGCATGAGGGTTCTTCAAACCTTGGCAATATTTTCTCGAAATGGCTACCATTAGCAGAAAATTACACATTCAACAAATAAACCCAATAATTTTCACCTAAGGAACCATGTCTGGTTAAACACAACTCATGGGTCACCACACGATACAGTTGAACAAAAATAGGCCCAAGTTAATGGTTCCTGTTGTGGTTTACTTTGTATATTTTCTGAGAAGTGAACTGATTTGTTCACATTCTATATTGAGGAAACACACAGCTATCCAACAGCAGCAGGCTAATGGTGATTGCAAGTTTAGCCACCCCTTACAACAACCTTTCAACCGCAGTCTGTTTGCGTTTGGCTACGCCGCCACAAAGCCTCAGCTTCCAAACCCAGGAAACCTCAAAAAGAACCAGATTCGCCATAACTCAGAGTAATCTATTACATGAGCACAGTGCCATTTATGACATAAAGCACTCTACCACTTAATTAATGTGATCTCTCTTGGTCAGATTTGATTTATAGTTGGCTATAGATTAAACATTCCAAAGACTGGAAGTGAATTAGCTATTGATTGCTTACTAGGCTGCGTCGCATAGTGAATTCACAGACTGTGAAGTTTTAGCTGGTTAAACAAATGATCGATTACTGAATCATGATAAGTGTAATAAGGAATAGATATAGATTACTGCTAAAAAATAAGTGCAATTTTCTAATTTGAAGAATTTTAGAATATAGCTCACCAAAGTAGAATCTTGGCTCCTTTTCAAATTTAACAGACTGGAAACATGGGCATCACTACCTGACAGTCAGTATACCACCTGTTTGCCTTGACCAGCTCACCCTTTCATCCTCTCCTTCTTTCTCTTTTCCTTTCTTTCTCTCACTAAGCTTTTGGCACTCGTTCTAGATGGGCATCTTGGAGCATCTGTGCCCGCCTGAGGCACTATGGTAGATGTGGGTCAGCGCTGTAAATCCTGTGTGGTCTTGTCCTGAACATTCAGGGTAACTTCAGGAGATGCCGAAGCTAACCCAGATGCCAGGCGTTGCTGATTGAAAGCAGAAAGGCGTGTAAAATAATTGTCAATAATGAAGGTCATAAGTCAACCTAATGGTTAGCTGGATGCTTGTCCCTCCCTTTCAGATTATAGAAATGCAAAGTGGGGCGTCCAAGTGAGGAAATTCCATGTCACGAGCGCCACCTCCTGGTCAGGATCTAAAATGACATCTTTATTGTACTGTTTGAAAAATTGTTGTAGCACATTATGCTTACACATTTGAATCCAAAAAACTGAAATGACATTACAGATAAATGTCTAGCCACAAGATTTAATCAAGTCTTCTTTTAAAATTGTTTTTAATTTAATAGTTTTTGATTGAAATTCAGGGAATTTGGAAACTCTATTAGGATACCACTGGACATTGGACTTTTTAGGCACAAATGTAGTTATATAAAGTGAGATATAATTATAGCGACACTGTGGCCTCATTAAAGGTTGCCAGTTGATTCATCTACATCAATAATTTCATGTAGATGAATGAAAGAAATATATCAGAATTTATAATAGAATCAAATATATAACTATATAAAGAATCATTACAAACAGTGTAGTAACCACACCTATGTTTGTTTTAATAAAATATTCCCCAAGTCCTGTGTCCATAGTGAGCTTATTGTATGCAATAATGAGAAGCCAACAACTCTTTTGAACCAAACCTAGGTTTTAATGATTGCATACAGAATTTTTACTCATCCATTGTAGACCAAGGTCTTCTAGAAAAAAGTACTTGAAATGATCAAATCACTGCATGCAAAGAAGCATGTCCTATTGAGTGTTCAATGAACTGTTCTATTGAGAACCTACATCGCTCCCTCTTTAGTGTTTCTGCGAAAACCCACTTTGAAGCCATTGGCCAAAACAGAGTTCTTAGTATTCAAACACCCAGACAATTCACCCAGGGTCATTAAATTGGTACTTATTAACATAATTACCTGAACTAAATATCAATAAGGAAGAATCATTGTCTTTGAACACTTTGCCACTGAAATCTCTCAAACCTTTTCCTCTAAAACATGAAAAATGAAACCTTCAAACCTTCAAGAGATTACATTTATTTCTGTGGTGATGAGAACCAAATAATGACTAGGTGATTAAGGCACATTCATGCATGGAGATATGATCATGGTGTGTTTTGTCTGTCCCTGTCTCATGCTCTTCATGACAGAATAACATTGCTCGGAGTGCAAACAGGGGGCTTATCCCATAAGGGTAACATTCATTTGAATCATTTATGTGAATTTGCAACCAACAAATCTGTTTCGTCACAACAAAGTCCTTCACTGGATTCTAAATAATCTTCTAAGTGTTGAGTCATTCATTTCCATTCACCTCAGAGAGCACATGCGTCACCTACATCCTTTAATCTCACTTGATGCAGCAAAGTAGTTAAAGCATAGAAACATATTATAATTCAAAGTTATTGTTTATATTTGGAAAACACTTAGGTACAAATTTTTACATAGGTAAAAATAAAAATTTTCTGCCAAAAAATGTTTTAAATCAAAATGTGATGTTTGAAATGTTAACAGAGGTTCATTGTGATCTATTACAGTTTTAAACCGAAATTATTTCAATCCAAACCCTTTCTTGGGAAAGAAACCCCGTCTTCCCCTTTCCCCCTTAATTTCATGGATTTGTAGCGTTTTGGGACCAAACTCTTCAATTGTTATTTAACTTATAAACATATTTCGAGATAAAAAAAAGTATTAATTCAGCAGAAAAAAGGCATTTACACCCATTGGAAATGACTGAGTGAACCCCAACCTTTCCACTACGGTATGAGTTTGGTTCGTTTCTTTCAGAGTCGAACGATAAGAGAAGAGTTTCGGGAGTTTCTGGAGCAAGTCGAACACTGGACTGAACATCCTTAAATTATTGGGTCTGACTGGGATGGGAAACAGCGAAACATTCAGCAGGATTATTATTACTCTAGCCAGAGGGGTAGAGGTTTAATACTTTACGGATTAACTCTCTCGTAATCGGAGCAGGCTAGAGTGGAGCAACGTGCCGCTTGATAGGCTTCCGTTACTGCGTTTCCGTTAAATCCGTTACCACTCGGCAGGACTCTAACAGGTGATGGATAATATTCTACCTCTATGTACAAACCCTCAGAGCTATTTATATCTGCTGTTTTTGCTGAATAAACTCGTTGTGTAGTTTTTCGTTCGAATTCTGAGCCGCAAATTCACCAGATACTGCTTCATATGGGGGAAAAGAGACCTCGGATCCCTTCGTGTTGGACGTGGGCTCGCTGTCAGGATAACGGCGTGCCGGATCCCGAGAGTAAAAAACGATGGGCGGAATTGTTCGATAAGTTGGACCTGAATAAAGATGGGAGGATCGACGCGGGAGAGCTGGACTCCGGTTTAACCGAGTGGGGCGTCTTGCGCGGTGAGCTGGACGAGGTGGGTGACGTGAAAACTGGTCAAGTAAAATTAGCCAATAGTAAAATTGAGCCAACTAACGTTATAATAACTACATCAGCGATCAACACAGACAGGTACATAGATTTATTGCGAAGTTAGAAGCTAAAGTCTTTCATTAAAATGTTCTGAGAGAGTGTCTCTGCATTAGTGAAATTTAACCGGTATGGGTCACATCTGTGGAAAAACGATCCTTCGTCATTTATTTAAGACTGCCAGACTTTCCACAATACTCTTTTCTTGAGGAGGATGCACAGGAAAGTTGATAAAAAGTGGAAAATATTCAAATTTTACTTTAGAAATAACTTCACTGCCATACCTGATTCCCTATTGGCATGGTAGCTTCTGGAATATTTCATACAAAAAAGGTCTGGTCCTTCTACACTTGCTTAAAGGATTGATTGAGGAGAGGGATGAGTTTTTTTGTTTAAGTTTTTTTTTAAAAGAGAGAGTTTCAATTGGGGTTGGAAGATTTTTCCAGGAGCCAGGGGCATTGAATGGGAACTGTCAAGAGATTCACTGATGATCAGAGGTGCCCCAAAGTCTGCAACGAGGAAGGTCTTGTTCTCTATATTAGATATTGAGATGAAGAGAGTAGTGACTAGAGCTCTTCTGGGTTCTTAGAAAACCAGTCGAGCTGCAAAGATCTGGATAATTTGTAGAACCTGAACTTTTGAAACTGGAAGTATTGATGTGAAACAAAGCAAACCTGCATGACTGGGCTGTTTTAGCTATGAGCTCTTTGAAGGTTATATGCTCATTGAAAATCACTCCATGGTTTCAGACTCAGGCAGATGGAAAAATTGAGTTGAGGACTCCAGCTGTGTGGTTCAGTCTAGCAGCTCACTCTTTGCCGTGTTGAGCCCTAGATGATGAGTGTTCTTCCATGTTGAGATGCCATTCAGAGAGTCTGTTATCCAGGTCATAATCAGTGAGTCACCAGGATGAAAGAATAGATATTGTTGAGTGTTGTCACTGTGATACGAGAAGCCATGGCTGTGGATGATGGGACCCAGGGAAGTGGAATAGGTCAAGAAAAGAACCTTTGATCAAATAAGTATCCATACTTTACCTGATTTTCTTAGTTAGAGCACAGGTCTCACATTGTTTTATAGACAGGGTACAACCTGAACAGAATTACCAAAATGTTTACCCGCCAAATTTATCTTATACGGTTTTCCATACTACAACAAATCTTTAAAGAATAATAAGTCACATTAGTAATACTCTTATGTTATATTTTTATTCATATTCTTGTATTAATAGTCATGGCCACATACAACTACTCTTAATTTTCCAGATTGTACGTGTGAGTGACACCAACCATGATGGCGGGCTTGACTTTGAGGAGTTTACCCGTTATCTGTGCTCACATGAGAAAGAGCTGCGACTCATGTTTCGAAACCTGGACCGTAACAACGATGGTCTGTATCCATTTGTATTACATTGTTGTATTTTTGTACGGTATGTATTCCAATTAATCATTTAGAGTACATTTTAGGATGAAATGGTTTATTTATGCTCCTGTTCCAAAATGGTGCATACAAAGAATAGAAATAATACTAAATGGACTAATGATGGATATGTTTTAGAGAGAATGGAAAGATGGAAGTACAGTGCTCAGCATAAATTATTACACCCCACTATATTTGTCAGAAAACTTTTAGTTTCCTTTCAAATCAATATTTTCAATGATATACTACAAACACTCCCACAAATGTGAGTCTGCTAACGAGATTTGTTAATTTTACACACATCAAAGAGACTTTCGTACCTAATTCATTCTAGCCCAAAAATGAGTACACCCCCATAGGAGAAAAGCTACACTTAAGACTACAAAATTGTAATTAATTTCCATTCAATTAAGGTGTCCTACAAAAAGGTCATTACTTAAAGTAAAGCCCTTCCCATTTCATACTGTCAGTCAATGCTTCCCATCAAATATAAATGTCACAACATCTGAGAAAGGAAACATTTCTTTACATAAAAAGGAAAGCTGATGGTATTGATGGTTTCATGAACTCAACAATGTACTTCTGTACTTCATTCCGTTCCCTTGGTCATCGTGCACTTTTCCAACATGACAATGATCCAAAACACACATCTACAGCTAGTGTTGCATTTCTACAGAAGAACAGTTTGAAGGTGAGTGAATGTCCAAGTTTCTCTTGATCTGAACCCAATGGAACACCTTTGGGGAATTCTGAAGTGACAAATTGAGCTTCACTCTCCATCCAGCATCCAGGCTCTACAAGAGAATATTCTTGAAGACAGGAAAAAGATAGATGCTGCAATATGTTGGCAACTTGTCCATCCTATGCCTAGAAGATTTGGTGCTGAACTTAATAATTATGATTAAAATACACAACGCTAGATGTAGTAGTTTTTGTTGTGGGATGTATTCACTTTTCATTTTGATTCAGATGTTGTGATCTAAATTAGATTATTAACCTTACTTTCCTGTTATGGAGATAAACAAGTGTCCAATAAAAGTAATTGGGGTCATCTTTTGCTGAGATAATGATGAAATTCGCACTCATCATCAGGGGGTGTACTCATTTATACTGACCACTGTATAGAGGCAGTACAATAATATATTGGTAGCTAGTTTTAGCTTTACTTAACATGTACAGTTTGTAATGTATGTAAGTTGGCATTGAAATTAATTATGGGGGATTTGTGTTTTTTTTATAGAGCATACATTAAAAGTGCACCAAAAACATAACTATGTGTTGAAGATTTTTCTGATTTCAGGTCACATAGATGTTGCAGAAATTCAGTTGTCTTTGCGTAGCCTTGGAGTGAATGTATCAACTGATCAGGCTTCCAGAATCCTACAAAGGTTAGCGCTCCAAAACCATTTAAAAGCTTTGACGTTCTTACCAATTCCTTTGTGTGTTGAGTCACAAATATAACACCTGTTTAAACACATCAATTTATATCTACTTGTCCGTCAGTATAGACAAAGATGGCACAATGACCATTGACTGGAGTGAATGGAGGGACCACTTCCTCTTTAACCCATTGCACAGTATGGAGGACATCGCCCACTACTGGAAACATTCTCTGGTTCACGTCCAGCTCTTTTCAGATATTAGACTGTAGGCTTGAAATTCATTGACATTTTGAAATGCTAACCTCAGCTGAGATTTGAATTCATCATGTTCGTCTTTTAGATGTTTGACATTGGAGAACAGCTGACTGTGCCAGATGAGTTTTCAGAGAAGGAGCGGTGTTCAGGGGTCGTGTGGAGGCAGCTCGTGGCCGGGGCAATGGCAGGGGCAGTTTCGCGAACAGGAACTGCTCCCCTGGACCGTCTTAAAGTTTTCCTCCAGGTGCAATTTAATGCTAAAACAAGACCATTGCTTTAACTCCTGAAGTGAGCCAGTCTTAAGTTAAGAGGTTTGAATCTCAATGAATGTGGTTTTGGTTTGTTGTGGACAGGTCCATGGTTCAAATGGAAAGAGTTTGTTGGGGGGCTTGCGAGGAATGGTGCAAGAGGGAGGGTTGAGGTCCCTATGGAGAGGTAATGGCATCAACGTTCTCAAAATTGCCCCAGAGTCAGCTATCAAGTTCATGACCTATGAGCAGGTAACACATTTAAATGAACAGAAACAGTTGTTGATCAGAATTCAACTGCAAAATGGAAAAATGTAAAGTATGGCTTTCCCATATGTAGTAAATCTGGCACTCAATATCTTGTTTAGATTAAATGGCTAATTCGAGGCTGTAAGGAAGGAGGTTCTCTGAGGGTTCAAGAGCGCTTTGTTGCTGGTTCTCTTGCTGGAGCCACTGCTCAGACTATTATCTACCCCATGGAGGTGAGATAGATGATGGCATGTGTAGATTTCAAGGGCCATAGACTTAATCAACTCATTATCACATTTACTTTGCTGGAAGATGCACTGGGAAGTTCCTTGGTACTAGTGTTATAAAAAAACCTATTTGGAATATTAAAGTCTGAGATAGAACAGGAAGTTACATCACAACAAGAAGTTTCATCACAATAGCTTGAATAAAAGCCTCCAATTGAGATTTGCATGAATCTTTGGATGGCATCTCTACAGTATGGTCTTCGTCTGTGCCACGGAAATATTGATGCAATGACGATCCCTGTCTGAATATGGCGTTTGCGATATATCAGATGCAGTGGGGAAACAGGAAAGAAGAAGACGTTGACAATGTTTCATTGTCTGGGATTATCAAATGTTATTGCTGCCCCCTGGAGGCTGGATGATAATACACATAATTCATATCAAACTAAACCCTGGCGTTCGTAGCTTTATGGCAAACTTTGTACATATAGTTTCATTTTAGAGCGATCGTTTTAACATTGAATCAGTTTCAGTAAATTGATTTTGTAATGTTGTTATGTTTGCTTTTTACTAGATATTTTGATACATATTGTATTGTGGAAAATAATATCATGATGTGTAGCATACCGTGACCAGTGTGTATCGTTACACAACTAGCCTGGGCTCCTTTTCATTCCTGCTCCAAATAAATCAAATTGAATGTAGGCTGATCCAGCAAATACTTGGATAATTCACGCTAGCTAAGTAGCTAATGTTAGCACCAATTAAAAGAAAGCATTAGCATTAGATTTTTTCAACTAATTATTTATATACACACCTCCAGTAAAGATCCACATTTATTTTCTGCATTTCACAGACACCATTTAATTCTATGGATGTAATAAATTTTTTTTTTCATTTATATTCCTTTTTCAGGTGTTGAAGACACGTCTCACTCTTCGAAAGAGTGGACAATACTTTAGCATTGCACACTGTGCCAAACAGATCCTACGTAAAGAAGGATTGCGAGCATTCTACAAAGGCTATGTTCCCAACACAATTGGCATCATACCATATGCTGGCATTGACCTTGCTGTCTATGAGGTATTAGCATATGTTCTTACTGTATGTTTAATAGCCTGCAAACAAATGTATGAGTACACTGAACATACCCAACACCATCACTTTGTGTGGAATAATATTATTATTGTCATACTTTGCCATGGATTTGAAGTCTCTTGAACTTGAAATCTGTGTGCTCTAAATGTTTAGTGCAGTGAAAAGTGATGGAAAAGGTATCTAAGAAAAGTATGAGTATTAAAACACCCACATCCTCCATGGTTGCAGTGCTTGTGTAGAAGAGTCCACTCAATGGACTTTTTGGCTGTATTTTATACTATTGTAATAAATATTGTACTAATATTTTCGCAGACTCTGAAGAACGCGTGGCTACAGCGGTACTGCCTGGGCTCTGCTGATCCCGGAATTCTGGTGCTACTGGGATGTGGCACTGTGTCCAGCACATGTGGACAGTTGGCTAGTTACCCACTGGCTTTAATCCGCACACGCATGCAGGCTCAGGGTGAGTGAGTTCATTTTCATTCACAGTATTTTATTTTAACCTTTAATAAGATACAATCTGTTCATTTATGGTTATTATGGTGTGTGTCATCAGCCTCAGTAGATGGTGTTCCTCAGCTCTCCATGGTCGGCCAGTTCAAGCACATTGTGTCCCATGAGGGTGTCCCAGGACTTTACCGTGGCATTGCCCCCAATTTTCTCAAAGTCATTCCCGCTGTTAGCATTTCTTACGTGGTTTATGAGCATATGAAGAAAGCATTGGGAGTGAGGTCTTAAACTATGAAAAATATCAGAGTAAAAACAAAGAATTTTAGAACCTAAATAAGAATAAACTCCAAAACCTGAAAGAGCTATTTATATATCTATTTTTTTTTTTTACAAATCCTGCAATGCTTGACTTGAACTGTGAATTAATGAGATAGCAAGGAGTGGGTTTGTGTAAAAATAGAAACACTTCTGCAAGATGAAGAGTGACTGAGAATGTTTAGAGATCAGTGTGCTTCACAATCTAATTATATTCGGTGGTAATCATTGTTAACAGTGGGAGGACAATGAAACGGCGACATATACTGAGGTACTGAAATACAACACGTTTAATTTCACATATTTAAAAGGCCAGTGTTCTGACAGATAAAGCACCCCCTGTTGTGTAGATGCGCATAAGCGAAAACTAATCAAAGTGACGTTTACTGCCAGGTCATTCGGTTAATGCCATATTATCTAGATTGCTTTTAAAACTTTCAAGACTTTTTCAAATACCTTTACATATGCAAATGGTACATAACATAGGGTGCACTCCATGGCAGGCGGACATGCCATAAAAGCAACCCCTTGAGATGTTTAGTTTATGCGTGTAACATTCATTTAAAATAATAAACATAATCTAGACAAATGGCATTTAACTCAAAATAAGAAAGGATTTGGCAGCAACCATTTTAGTTTGCTTAGCACTTCTACTTTTGTTTAGTTGTCGTTAGCAAACGTGACAAGCTCAATTGTATTTACCAGACGTTAATCGATTTGTTGATGGTGCGACAACCACATTTGGAAACACAGGAAGGCAACCATCTTAGACTATAGGTACAGGTGGACTCCAATCTCCAATCATAACTCACTTAATCAAGTATTAGAACGGCGTCTTTCTCCAAAACCAAATGCTAACAAGACCCTTCAACAACCATTGGAAAAATGCTCTTTTTTTTACCAACTCGTCCATTAAAGGTCACAGTCTTCAGTAGACAGTATACATGTTAATATCTCAAAGAGCTGTTTTGTGACTCTTCAATGTCTATACAACCCCAAAGTAAAAGACTTTGGTTGTTCCAAATCTTCAGAGAACTTGAGATGGCTTAATCTGATCAACAAGTATAATGTTGCCTCTTTTATTGAATTGCTTGTTTCAAACATTGGTTTCAACAAATGTTTTGAAGCAGTGGAGCTTTGGGTGAATCGAACTCAATCAAAGCAACAGGAAGCTCTTAAACAAGTTATTAATGGTAAATTCCCAAAACAAATCTCCACTTTCTGAAAAATACCAATGATTTAGTAACGAATGTGCAATTCTGAGCTCTTTATTTATAGTCAGTAATTTTTTAAATAAACGCCTTCTAAAATGTACCAAAATGGAGAAGAATATACACTGTGCAGGTCTTTTCTATAAATACCTCCTTTCAGAAAGACTGTGATATAAAACTATTGTAAGCTACAGGGAATGTTTATCTATGGAAAACTTGACCGATAAAAGCACTTTTCTGCTTGATTGTTGTTATAGATTAAACAGTTCGAGAGACACTTAAAGCTTTGCTAGCTTGTGACCCTCAGAAATATTTCAGTCATGTTTTTGTAACCTGTAGATTGATTGTGAAACATAGCCATATGATACAATTTCTTCCTATACCAAAAGCTTTATAAAGTGAGTTTGCTATAAATATTTATATTTATCTTTTTTATTATTAAGGAATGTGATTTAATGAATGGTTAAACTGCTGTTAAATGCATTTAGTTCATGTTTTTAATGCATTTTCAATGTATGTACTCGCTGATAGTTCATTTCAGAACTACTGAAAGCCCTGTTTTATTTTAGCTGACAGGAATTAGGTCGGATTAATTCTAGCAAACATGCTGCTGTTGAACAGAAATTACATAAAAACAAGGTTTCAAAAAACAATCTCAGATTTTATGTTGTTGACCAATTGAATGTATATACCTGTAAAGAATCAAAAGAGCTTAAGGGGTTCTTTAAAGTGAAAAGGTGCTATATAGAACCTTCAAACTGGCAAAGAACTGGTGAAGAACCAAAAAGAGCTTTTGGGCATTCTTTTAAGTGAAAAGGGGCTGTATAGAACCTTTAAACCAGTAAAGAATCAAAAGAGCTTAAGGGGTTCTTTAAAGTGAAAAGGGGCTATATAGAACCTTCAAACTGGCAAAGAACTGGTGAAGAACCAAAAGAGCTAAATGGGTTCTATGAAGTGAAAAGGGGCTATATAGAACCTTCAAACTGGCAAAGAACTGGTGAAGAACCAAAAACACATTTTACAACACTATTTTTAACCAATAATTAAAACTGTAATTACACAACTGTGCACTATATGTGTGTGACTTTATGAGTCAATTTTATTTTCTGGATATATCTTTTTTTTGGTTTTATTTATTTAGAATGTGCATTAATTACAGCGGCGTATATCTTAAAGCTTATTTACTTTTTTTTCTCTTTTTTCGGGCTTGAATGCATTGCCTTGATAGTAGTGTGCCTTGCCATGTGCATGCTTTACTTAACCTCTTACAATGTTTTCCTGAATTCTGATGTCAAATGAGAGAAGAATAAACCTGAGATGGTATGAACAACAAGATTGTTGTCCGATTATGTTTTATATCAGGTTTCATGTTTATGTGGGTTATTTTTCAAGAAATTACCACATTTTCATGCCCATTACTTTTGCATTGCTTGCTCAATGCCCCTTTTGACTGAGCCACTGGAAACCATTATAATTTTAAATAAAGTTAAGGGTTGCATATACATAAAAATGTTATATATTAAACCTTAAGTAATTTTTGTAATTTTAGCACATTTTTTTAAATGTATATTATTTTTAGAGTCAAAACGTTCCCATTGAATTAAATAGGAGAGAGAAGCTGAACCCTGCAACAGATTGCAATTTTCACACAACATTAGCATTTCCTTTCAACTAAAACATTAAGGCATCTTAAACCTGTCTAAATGAATTTTAGTATAATTTTAACTGAAGTGTTTTGTGTATTAAGGCAGGGCTTTGGCCCTCTAGGAACTGAGTTTGAGACCCCTGATTTACACAATAGCGGAGTAATAATACAAATTCCGCTTATCAACAAATGAAAACTCAAGGGAGGCGGGACTTCTAATTCATTGACCAATGGAAGCGGAGAGAAAGGCAACTGAGAAGCGGAGGGGAGGGCGACCTAGTCTACATCCCCTCCTTGCCACTTGGTGGCAGTATAGCGTTTCATGAGTAGTCAGCACAAATAAAAGAAAAACTGTCGACACGTTCCTTTGCCTCCATTTTATTTCAGCTAATGTTTTGGTGATTTCTAGCGTGGTGCTTACTGACAGAATTTAAACAAAGTCATGGGGAGGAAGAAGAAGAAGCAGCTGAAACCTTGGTGCTGGTATCCTTCGGGATTAATAATACAATTGTTGATGTGTTCTAGATTTGATATTTCGTAGTAATATGCTCACTTCCTGTTTGTGTCTAACGCGTCTGTCGCTTGCTCGATGCTAACGGAATTTAGCATAAACCTCCTTTCGCTGGTCATTCATTTAAATCTTGCCGTTACTTTCTGCTCTAAGAAATAAAGGGGTAAGATCTTTTCAACGTATAAATATAAACACGTATTACTATGAATCTATAAGCTTTCACGTACTGTTTATCGTGTTATTTTTGGTCGAACCTGTCTATTTCTTTGTGTATATGACTTTAACCGAAAACGCAGGTATTGTAACAGGGATTTTGATGATGAAAAGATTCTCATTCAGCACCAGAAGGCCAAACATTTTAAATGTCATATATGTCACAAGAAATTATACACAGGTCCTGGTCTTGCCATCCACTGTATGCAGGTATGTAGTCGAAATATACTTATTATATAAACTATCATATTTTACACATTTTTTTCTCAATTTCTGAACGCAAACCACATGTTTATGTAATGAAGGTTCACAAAGAGACTATTGATGGTATTCCTAACGCAATACCTGGAAGGACTGACATAGAGTTGGAGATCTATGGAATGGAGGGGATTCCAGAGAAGGATATTCAAGAGCGGAGACGAACAGTGGAACAAAAGTCAAATGGTTAAGTATTTAACTTTAGTTTTGTGCAGAAGGTTTATTGTTAAATCTGAAGGATAGAAATATAATCTTTTTAATTTTTTTTGCTGCAGAGGGTCAGAGGAAAAAAAACCAAGATGACTCGGATGAAGATGATGATGACGAAGAGGCGGGAACCTCCTTCCAACAGCCAGCGGCAACAGCACAGCCTCAAGCAGCCTATGCCCCCATGACCCAGCCAGGGATGGCACCCATCCCAGTGCCAGGGATGCCACCCGGAAGCTACCCAGGTGCGCTTTTTAATGTAGTTTTTTTTTTTTTTTTAAAGACTAATAAAAAACTAGTAGCGCTTGTTCATGTTCATCACTTATTGACATAGCACCCAAACAAAATCTGTTGAAGAGCAGTATACATTGTGGTGAAGTCGTCATATAGTTTTAGAGCAGCAACCTCTATTATTTTATCCGTTTTGAACAAAAAAAAATTCTTTAATGTTTTTTTTTTTTAATTTCTTCTTTCTGTTTTAAAATGTGATGTTTTCTGCAATAAAATGAGGCAGCTTTCTTCATGAATAGGCTTTCTTCATGAATAGGCTCTATGCTTGCGCTGTATTTTGGTATACTGCGGGATCTAGAAATAGCAATCTTATCAGTATGAATACAACACACTTGTATAGGAAACAATATAATTAATTTAATACCTAAAAATGTGTATGAGTGGTTATGTGACAGTGTGAATGAAAAAAGAGAGGTGAGGAATTTCCTTTATTTAGGCTTAAATATATTCTTAAATTTTTTTGTGTCGAGAGAGACATGGAAACACGCACACAGTTCATGATCCACATGGGCGTTTATTTAAAATAGTGCACCAAATTAAAAAGGGAAGTCACCAGTCTGCCGGGATCCTCAATGTTCATAAATCCACAGGATTGTGTCCGCTCCAAGGACCCCATTGTCATGTGAGCACTGCAGTTAGCCTAGCCGCTATTGCTATAGTACCTTATAATGAGGTAAGATTGGGAGGAGGTTTAACGGTATTGACATTTGGAGACTGCCCAAGCCTACTGGTTTCTACTAACTTTTAGAATGTAAATTCACACATTCAATACGAACTACCATTATAGTCTCGTTAAAAGTAAAAAAAAAATTTAGAAGTCGCATTTATAAAAAAACTTTAGGCTGTTGATACTCATCTGCATGGGATTTTTCTATTCTAATACGGCTTGTTTCATCAAAGGAATGCCCCCAATGATGCATGGAGTTCCTCCAATGATGCACGGAGTGCCCCCGATGATGCCAGGGATGCCTCCTGGGTAAGCAGTTATCGAGTTTGATTCTGTGATGGACCATATTTATTGCGTTAAACAAGAGTTGTGTCTGTTATATCTGATAGCATGATGCCAATGAGCGGGATGATGCCCCCTGCACATGGAATGCACCCAATGATGCCAGGCATGCCACCAGGTGCAGAGACTGAACAGAAATTTGATTTGCCGTGGTTTGCTGGGAAGTGGTTGGTTTTTAAGACGTATTTAATTGGTCTACTTAGGAATGGCGCCTCCCATGGGTCATCATCCTGGCATCCGACACATGGCTCAGGTTCCTCCTGCTGCCACACGGCCAATTGTACCCTCCAGCACAGTGTCCACACCACAGACAAGTGTCGCGAAGCCACTCTTTCCCAGTGCAGGACAGGTATTTTCCCTTTTCTTCAGAGATTTGCAATCGAGAGGCTTCTTACAGAAATTGTTTTTCTTGGGGTAGTTCATGTCTGATTACACTCCAAGTTGAACTGCAAAGACCTCAAAGAAGCCGTTTTTGTAGATGGGAAGATACTTATTTGTTTACAGACTGCTTGATTAGTAAATCCAAAGGCTCTAGTAGAGAGCAAACTCATTTAAAATATCATGAAACATTAAAAGATGTCTTCTTTCAAAAATTGACTTTTTAAACTTTGTAATATTCATGGGTGTCCAATTTTATAGAAATGGCAACTTTGACATCAAACTGCAGTGCTAATTTGAATAAATGCACATTTTTTTCTGGCTGTTGAATCTCACTCAGCCACCTTCCCTCTCCCTGGACTGTGAATATCCATTAGTAATTTTTGGGTAATTAGAAAGAAAAGTAAGCCAGTGTTAACCTTTGGAAGTGGTTTTATGGTATTGTTGGTTTGGATTTACAGTATGGTTTCTCTAGATGCCCTACACAAAGGTTTCTCTTCAGCAGTCAGCCTTTTGGCCTCACTAGAACGTGGATTAATCGAATGCCTAGTATGTTCACACGATTACTGAATAAAATCTTACTGAGCGTGCAATACAAGCGTGGTTAAGGGGGAGAGAGCGAGAGTGTTCCGTGTGTCTGAAACATGGCTCCATTCAGCAACACACTCCACCCATGGGCAGATACCTTCAAACATTATTGGATAATGGAGTGTAAAACTGGGATAAATTACTCCAGCCGAGAGGCATGTTCGACAAATGTGCAGTTGAACTGTCATGTGAAATAAAATCAATAGAGACAGTTGTCACCAAAATAAAGCTTAAAAACTAGCACAAATGAGGTATTTAAAGTACGTATTCACCTTTTTGGTGAGGTTACAAGTTAGTAGTATACACGTATCAAAACAAGTTGTGTGCTTAACATATCAACCAATCCTTTTAATAGGTTTCAGATCTAAGATCAGGCCTAAAAACCTTTTTAACTGTTTACCAATTAAACACTACAGTAGTGGTTTTCTGCAGATACTTCAGTCTAATAAAGAGTTCAGTCTAAGTTACATACATTGGAAGTAATTTATATGAAAGTTGAAAGAGTTTTGAGTTTGTACTGTAAAAACAAATCCTCATCGTGGAGTAATACGTTTAATTTGAAAGCATTCTGGCCATGTGATCTCAACTGAGCAGCACTACCACTTTCTCTGCAATGTAATCTTGTATTAGAGGAAATAGGATATGCAACTTATTTTTACGTTTTTTTTTTTTATCCTTAATTTCACACAGTGTTGTGTTATACTAGTATAGACAGGCTGCAGTCATGACCGCGATCCAGTTGAATTTTTACCATGTGCTCTCTCTACATGCTTCAGATGGGGACTCTAGCTCCAAGCACAAGCTCCAGTCTGGAAACTTTGTCAGCAGCCGCTAAACCACTGTCCCAAGTATGCAGAAGCTTGCTGACTGTGTGTTAGTGCTGCTTCATGATGGAGCTTAGTTACTGTATTTACTGCTTCAGGCAATTTATAGGATGCTGCCATTGCGTACAGCTTTGTGTACACGTACAAAGACAATTGTCATAATCTCTCCTCAAGACAACTTTGGTGCTGTGTTTTGGAAAGTTGCTGATCTGCAGCCACTCTTTCTACAGGTCCAGCAAGCTGGTTCAGGTGCAGCAGTAAGCCCTACAGACCCTTCTGCTGCACCCAAACCTACCTTCCCAGCAGCTTTCGCCCAGTCCACTGCTGGCCCCAGCACCAGTAGCACTGCACCCAAACCAGGCACCCCTGTCACAAGTAAACCTGCCGCTCTTACTACCACCAGTGCAACCAGTAAGTTGATCCACCCTGATGAAGATAAATCTCTGGTAAGTGCATCTCTGTTTTCAAGTAGAAATATCTGGTCCTCACTGAATGGTCTGTGCCTTTAATTCACTTTATTCTTTTAACATCAATTCTATTAATCTAAATAAATGTTTTCAGTGCATCATTTCTGTGTGTTACTATGAGGACGGGAATCTCAACACAATGTTCGCTGTGTGTCTGACAGGAAGAGCTGCGAGCACTGCTGCCGCGCTACAAGTGTAAAATGCCTGGTGCTGGACAGGTCCATGTAGCTTCACCAGCAGGTGGGGCCGTGTTACCCCCTCAGCAGGGCATTCCTGCTGCTCATCCACCAGGTGTTAGGCATCCCATGCAAGGTAGGCTTTCTTTGAGTCTTTGCTAATACATTTGATCCACTCGGTAGGAGTACAGGACCTCTTCCTGTAGTCAGTAATTTTCATTATCTCTGACTCTTAAAGTGGAGGTTGTTTCAGGTTTGCATTGTTGGAGCATTAGTTCCTCCACTTTCTCTCTTCACTGTTGCCTGGGAAGAAACCGGGTGGGGTCATAAATGTAATTAAATTCATGTTTCTAGGTCAAAGAAATTTTTTGCACTTGTCTTTATGTATCCAGTATGCTTGAAACAGATTTCCTAGCATGCACTGCGCTTTTGGTTGTTTAACAAAGGTGGCTGCAATAACAACCACAAATAAAGTAATGTTTGTAATTTACAAAGGATTTAAAATGACGTAAACCATTGTTTTAATGTAACATGTATATACGTCTGAAAATATAATTGAGATCAACATAAATGTTTAGTTTTAAGTGAAAAATTTGCCATAAAAGGTAACCTTTCACAATGTCTCACAAAAGACGCACTGAAGTAATTCATTGTCATAGGTGCAAATATAGGTTTGAGAACATTGCAGATCACAAAAAATAAGAGGATCAATTTTAAAGGAATAATTTAGACCAATACCATTAACAATTGACAGCATAGCCTTGTGTTTGACCTGTTTATATGTTAAAAAATGTATTTCAGAACCATTTGGTTGCTCACCTGAAGCCGCTTGAAACTTTAATAACTAATATTGTTATTTCAGGAAACAACACGTT
Organism: Danionella cerebrum; assembly: GCA_007224835.1. NCBI lineage: Eukaryota > Metazoa > Chordata > Actinopteri > Cypriniformes > Danionidae > Danionella > Danionella cerebrum. The sequence continues at coordinate 55,887 of SRMA01026824.1, read as the reverse complement.
CATGTAAAATATCTTTTTTCCTTTATCTATGACTGGGTCTTTGGAAATAAGATTTTGATGGTGACATTTTTACATTTTGGTGTGTTTTATTTTTTTTTATTTTCAGATGGCTTGTATATATTATTTTATTTTTACAGTGATTTTATAGTTAATTTATGGCAGTATGTTAGATAAGCATAAGTGTGATAAAGGTCTTAAATTTGACATTGTAGAATCCCTGAACTCACACTTTTCAAGGTGATTACTTTTTAAAAACAATAACTAAAACAAATTAAATCCATCATTCTTAAGTGATTTTGATTGGGTTTAATGTTTTTTAACCATGTAAATGAGAAATAGAACCTTAGTGTGTTTTTCCTAAATGCAAAAAAAAACGAAGAAAAAAAAAAGATCTGATGAATTTAATGGACTGTAAATATATTTATTTACATCATTGTAGTGTTTTAAATGTGTTCAAACTCTGGGATAGATGCTGGTTGGAACACTGTTAATGTTTGGTTGGCCACCTTTATTTCTGTGTGTAATACTGATGCAGATTTATTTAATACTACAACAGCGAAGACTCTTATTTGTGTTATTATTTTGATTCATTCCCAAAGCCTGCTACTAAACTTACTTTTGGGTTAATTGCCTTGTATTTATGCCAAGCCTGCCTGTATTATTAAAAATGGATTTCTATGTATAACTTGTTTGTTTGCATCATTAGATCTTTTAAATTACTGCATTGATTTTGTCTACTGAATTCCTTTTCTTGTAGGCCCATACGGTGCTCCACGGCAGGCAGTGGCAGGGTACGTCCCAGGAGGGATGCCACCCTATGGCCAAGCACCTCCCATGGTGCCTCCCTTCCAAGCTGCCCCCCCTCGGCCCGCCATTGGCATGAGACCTCCTGTAATATCTCCTGGAGGCCGCTATTGAAGCGACGCCCCTGGTTCTTCATAGGGTTGGTGACTCAAGCATTTTACCATCTAGTGGCGTGCTTTACCATCCAGTTTTGTAAGCGTAACCCTTGAGGATATTCAGTGTGTAAAGCATGGGATTTTACCTTTATTTAGACCCACCCTTTGTTGCAGATCATACAGTTTGGCTTTTCTCTCATGTTTTGTTTAGGTTTTTAGAACTGAAGTGTAGTAAATATGGTTCGTATTAATTTGAAGCGGCTGGAGTTTCGTACAGCACCTTTATCAAGGCAAGTCACTGTAAATATACTACTGTACTAAAAGTGTGAAGCCTTCGCAGCACCCATAGGTGCTGTTGGACGTCCTGTTCCCAGCTTTGCTTGGTGAGGGCTTCAGTTAGTTGTCGGTGTGTTTAAATGTCTGCTTGTCTTCATTTAGTGTTGTTTTTGTAGGGACAATAACAAGGACTCCTATGAATGATTTCTGTAATGTTCTGCTTTAAAATGTAATAAACTCTTGAAATCTAACGGCTGTTTTTTTTTCATGAGCGAGTAAAGGCCAGTCCTGGAAGGTTTGTACTATAAATCATTTTTGATTACTGTTATTCTGTCATTTTGCCTTTACAGTGTGCTGGAAAGCTGACATTTTGTTTTTGACTACTTCTATTATTGAGTTTAAAGGGATTCCCATGCTTAAGCTTTAAGAATATTTTGTACCATTTTGATGCAGCCTTACCCATTGAAACAAGAAAAAAACTAAGTTTGGTTCAGATTAAAAAAGAAGAAAAAAAAGGCAAGCATCAACATGTGTACAAGAACATTGATTTTGAAAAAAAAATAGTATAATGCAGAGTTCAGGCTGTGTGATTTTTAAAAAAACAAATTTTTCTTGAGTTACATGCAGGTTTGCTAACAACTGCCTGAAAACATGGGAGCTTTCAGCCAATAAGAGGCGAACATTCAGAGCAGTGGGGAGGAGCTACAAAGCATAGATGGCGTTATTTATGTTTAGAGTTACAAAAGGGATTCATTGTTCTTTTGGACCCAAGAATACAAAAAAAACCTTGTCTAAGCCTTGCCCATGTGATCTTTTCATGTTTGTCACTACTCTGATGTGTTTGGTTGCAAGATATAAGGGAAGGGGCAAATACGATTCTTCCAAAAGTCATGTAGTGTGAATACAGCAGCGACCGATTGCTGCCCCACTACAGTGATAGTATGAAAACATCTGTGACACGATTATTCTGAAAATCATGCAGTCTGAACTTGCCATAAATTGAAAATCTTTTCTACTATTTCATGATGTAGAAAACGAAATAGCCCTTTAAATATGCATCTCAATGTAAGAATGTATTGACCACTTGAAAGTAAAAAGCTATGAAGGTAAAAATGAAATATGTTTTCATGTAATATCTGAAACGCTAACAACCCCTGGAAGCTGGAATTTTAGGTCCAGGCTTAAGGCTCAGTCACACCAATGAATACAATGCTAGAGATGAAAACCATTAAATGGTTGCGAAGGCGTTTATCTGCTCCAGTGATCCCAGAGATGATCATTATTTAAGTATTTTAACGACAGGCTGGGTAGGTGATTTCTGCGAGCCAATGTTTTTAGAAACCCACCCTGCACTAAAAGGACCTCCCTTTTTGTTAGCCCAAAACTAAATGATCCTTACTGCTTCATGATTGTCAGTGTTTTTGTAAAAAAAAGGTATTTTATTGAAAATGTTGCAGCTAATAAAAATTCCTCATCAGACAATTTAATAACGCTAGATTCAATGGTTTACTAGTTTGATTCTTGGTGTGATTTGGCCTTGGAGTCCGTGGGCTGACTGTGTGTTTGAGGAAGAAGCCGATTAGATGACTTTAGTTCCTGTGGTTGTTGTGCTAAACTGAGGATTTCTCTTCCCTTGTAGCAATGCCATGGGACTGGCTGAGGCAGAGTCTCAGTGTTGCCCTGCCCAAGCTGAGGCAAGTCTCATATTTTCTTTCATTACTTCCTATATTCTGGGGGTCTCGCAGCTGCTTGGCTGTTGGACAAACGTCCCCAAACTTGGAGAAAGTTTGGTGATGCCCCCAGTTTGGTTAATATCAAGGGAGTTCACTTCACTAACTATTAACTGTAGCTTTGGAGAATGTACCCTTAGCTTGCTTCAAAAGTTTGATGGCTGAAAGGTAAAAACTGAATTTGAGGCATTAATTAAATTTAGTGTTAAGAGATCAGAGCTTTTTGAACAAGTGCAGTGATGGTCAATGAGACACTAGCAACCTGTGGCTATTTTGTTAAATGGAAGCTAGAAAAAAAGGATTACACACAAACATATTTGAATTAAAAGCTAGCTTTGAGAACATGTATGATACTTGCAGTCTGAAAAGACAGGAAATGTCAATGTTCAATAAAAAAAAAAACAGTTGGATGAATTCAATGGGTGGTTAACATAGTACTTTGGAAAATGTCAAATCAATATTTTGATCTAATTTGTTTATGCAACTCTGGTTGTTCCAAAAGTCTTGGGAGAACTAACCACAGATCTTCTGTGGATGCAGCTTTCCAACATCCTTTGGTCTCTTCATGTAATCCCAGACTTAAGGCCTTCAACTCAACTGAGATTTGCACGAGTCTTCGATGGCTTCTCTGCAGGGTGTTCTTCCTGTTTGTTCAGGAAATATTGATGCTAGAAGATGGCGTTTACCATCGACTCCCAAATCTAAGGCAGTAGCGGGCCACAATTCCTCTTTTCTTAACATATTTGTAACCTTTATCGCTTTTGTCGAACAGCCCCCTGTAATCAGCCACCAACAGCATAAACTGCTCAACATCCATGATTTTCACTATGTGCTCTTCTTTCCTGTGCGAGGTCGCTATGAAAATGTGGAATGAGCGTTATCCTCGCATCATCACAAGAGCCAGCTTTTATTGCGGAGCCAAACTCTTTTTCGTTGGCATCACTTGTTCGCCTAGATGTATGAGCTCCTCATTAGCGGCCATGTTATTCGATCAAGGCATGTTCTCGGACAAAGCTTCGGATCAAAAATTTGGATGGGTGTGTATAGAGGTCTTTACTCAAAGATGTTGAGATCTTTGCTCTGTTGGGACCATGCCAAGATTTCCAGTTCTTTACGCTGAAAATGGTTATTAATGACTGTACGTTTGGATTTATTTTCCTGCTACAGAAAACATTCTGAGTCAATCGTTCTCTTCCCAGAAGGCATTGCTTGTTGGATAATCTACCTGTATTTCACAGCATTGAACTTTCTTACCAAATCTCCATTTGTAAAAGGCCCAATGTTCAAGGAACCTCCACCATGTTTCATTTGTTGCCTGCAGACACTCATTTTTGAATGGATCCCCAGCCCTTCAACAAACAAACGGCTTTCTGCAGCAGCCATATATTTCAAGTTTGGATTAATCTCTCGAGAGCTCCTGCTGTCATTTTTCAGAATCCCAAGTTTTATGTTTTTGAACATGTTTCGTCACTTGGCCTTGTTCCCTTCAGCTTTTATCTTTTGCCAAGACTTCTCTGGACAGTAGTTGGGTTTACCTGGGACCCACTGGTTTCCGCCAGGCCTGAGCGTATAGCACTGCTGGACATGTCTAGCATCTGCTGCACAAATTCTTTAAAAGAGCTAGGACAGGAGGTCTGCTATGAAATCGTTTGGGAGAGACCTTGTTGATTCAGTATAACTACCTTGTTTCTTGTTTCTGTGCTCATCCCAGGAAGTCTTCACCTCACCATTGACACAATTTGGTTTAATTTTTCTATAATCCTACAAAATCCTTGACTTAGAAGACCTGATGCTGGTTTGAAGACAATAGCTAGTAATGATAAATATTGATTTGATTTTTTTTCAAAAATTGTAATATTTATTTGAAGGATTTCTTTTAGAGCATTTGCACCTTAATTACATTCTTTTTTTATGCCTAACATCAAGTAGTTAGATGAAAAACAATCTATAGAAAAGTTTAAGGCATTTATTATTGTATAATTATATTTTAAATAACACCACACAAATGTACAATTTAATGTGATTACAGTGCCATTATTATTTGTTTTTAATATTTCCTTTTATCTACTGCTTGGCTCTACATAAGGGAAATATACACATCTCATTGTACCAGCTGCTCTAGTATAATAATGCTTTTTAAATTAAAGCAAAAATTTAAATTCTGTAGGATCATAGAAAATATATTTATAATACATAAAAAATCAATTTTTACAATATGATATTTAGAATATACGATATACTCTTGGAACTATTTTGTATAATAAACTGTAAAAAATAACTTTTCAGCTTCAAACTTTTGAAAACCCAATGAGTTTGCGTTTTCACCATATCTATCCCCTTGCTGGTGATCACATTTCAACTGGTCTCAGATCGTAAGTAACTTTCTCACAAACATTACATAATCCAAGGTTTCCAAACCACTTCACATAAAGAACACCTTGCACCTTTGATTAATGTTACACTCGATTATATTAATCTTTGTAGAACTATATTAGAATATGATATACTATATAGGACATTATTGAAGATTGTTTATTATTCACAAACACTTAGAAATGAAGAGTTCAGATGTAAGAACCTATACTCCGACTGACACCTTTACAAAGATCTTTTTTATCAGAAGTTATAAAACAAAACCACATTTTCTAACACTTTAATTTACAGTTAATTATTTACCTTTAAATTGTGCAATAAAATAGATGTGTGCACACACCGAGGGCAAATCATTTAGGAGTCGTAAAGTCCCTGACGATGAAAATACTTGTTGGAAAGTTCAAAAACCATGTAATGAACCTTTAAAGTCACAATAGAGCTCTTTGTCACAACCATCATGCGATTGCGGTACTGCAGTCTGAAAAAGAAGCAGAGATGGAGAGTTCTTAGAATAAACTGAATGAAATAGATTTTTCTCGCTGTGTTTTACACATTAAGAGCATTGACTTCAGATCGTGTTTTTTTTTTTTTTAAAGAAACATGTTTTATCATGTTTAACTCTTTAGTATCATGTGTCCGCTTTATCGGTTGTTGCTTTTAAGACATTGGACAGTAATAAAAGCAATTGTTTGAACAGTTTCTCTGCAAGTTCCCTCAACTAATGGTTTGATTTGGAGGTTTGTAGATGTTTTTTTTTTTTACCACATCCTTTAATGTTACTGTATAGAAGTGTGTTGAGGGCTCTACTAGTGTCATGAATTATGTGGATTTGTAAAGGCTGGTAGTTTCTGTCTAGTAGCAACTGTTTCTTTATGACTAGTAAGAATTCCGTCTTCTCTTTTTTTTTTTTTTAACCTATGTTACCAATTCTTGTTTGTAGTTTTTGTTTTAATTTGAATTTAGAACAGAAATTTAATTCTAAGAATTTAATAAAGCTGGGATTAAAGCCGTTTGATTTGTGTATTCATTTACTTAATCTGTTTCCGCTGGGTCTTAAAAACTTTTTAAGGTCTAAAATTGAATTAAATTAGCTGTTCTAGGTCTCAAGTTCATTCCTCAAGTTCCTTTTCACACTTCACATCACTTGTGCTTAAGACAAATTTCCCAGCATGCACTGTTCCAGTTCATAATGTAGCCTGAAATGATTTGGTTGCTATTCTGAAATTCTTTTCAAATGTAATTAACAAATGAAAACAAAACATGTATGTGTCAAATTTATGCAGTTCCTTTAAAAGTCCACAACTACTTAAAATCTAAAGACGTTAGTGGAGAAAATATGATAATTTTCCTGTTTCAGTTTTTCAAGCTGCAGGTATTTTTACATGTTTAGCTTGTATGCAATAATTCTTTTTGCTGTGATTTATATATTAAAGTTAATTTATGACAGAATAGTGGATAAAAAGAAGTATGATGTAGGTTGATTGTTAATGATCTTAAAAAGTCACAAATCTGAACTCTGAATGCAAAGTTTTTTTTTATTCAATAAAATAATTTGAATAAATAACTTAGTTTTATCATTAAAATGTGAAAAAAATTCCAATACTAATGTTGACGTCTAAGCCATAATGTAACTAGCAAGGTGAAGTTATTTGCTGGAGTAAGGGATGTGATAATGGATTTTGATGAGTTTTATGACTCTGAAAAGAGGGGAAATAATTTTTCGCACACTATAAGCACAACAAATTCCCAGTGTTAAAGAAACAGTACTGTTTTCGGTGGTATGAACCTACAGAAATAGTGCCCCCATGTTAAATGTACAACTGCAAGTCTTCCAGGTAAATCACTTCCGGCTGTAAATGGGTGGATCCTCACAATTTCTGCCAGTTTTGTGGTCATGTTACTGTTTATCATATTTTTAAAGGGTAATTTACTTGATGCGTCATGAATTTGTGCCTAGGAAAAGAAAATGGGCAAAAAACAGTTAAAACAAAAAACAAGGAGCAGCCAACACGGAGCTGAAAGAACTGTCAATCATCTCCCCCCTCAAGAAAAAAACTCCCTCAATAATGCACAAGTTTAAGGCTTAATAAATCTTAAACCAAAGTAAGCGTGCTGTTATAATTTAGACAATTTATATAATGAATAGCAATCGTATGCTGTGAAAGTATTGTGGTTCAGGAGTAGTGTGAGTGCACGAGTATCCATGAAGTTCAAATTTAGAAATCTAAATCAACAAAACTAATGGAGCTGGGGTGGAACTATGCTGTTTTTCACTTCTGGAGTCAGCCTCAAGCGGCCGGTCGAGGAACTGCAATTCAGTCACTTCCTATTACGCATCGAGAGAGGAAGTGCGCACGCGCATGATTAGAACAGAGTTTAATGAGATGCACCTGGTGGTAGCAGACAGGTGAAGTCCTGAGATTGTGTTGCTTGGAAGTTTGTGATGATTGTATGGAAGTCTCGAAAGAGCAGTTTGCAACTAAGGTTTGACAGAAACGAGCTTTCAAACCGAAAGAATATAGACATTAACTCATTAAGGGTTCTGATTTGTCGGACGCTAAACCAGCGTTGGACTACGAGAGTGCATTGGATTGTTATCGGGATGTTGGATTACCAAGGGAACTGGATCCATGTGGAATTCTTGCGGACAGCACACTACAGGTATTGCTTTCTAGATTTTTTGCTTGTGGAATGAAGGGGTCATCTCATGATTTTAGGCCACGACCGGCCTGCGACAATGTTTCATGGATTATCTGTATTTACATTCTTAAAAAGGGTTCTCCACAGGTTTAAATGTGGTATACAGCACCTTTTCACTTTAAAGAACCCGTTAAGTTATTTTTGGTTCTTCGCCGTTTCTTTGTGGTCATAGCACTTTGTTTGCGTAAATGAACTGTTATGGCCTTTTTGGTGCTTGTGGTTTTGCAGTAACGTAGTTCTTTGTTGGTTTTAACGCACTACATGCAAATGCTGGTCATATAAATATATCATGCCAAAGTTAATTTATTTTATACATTTGTTGGTTGATTCTAAATAGCACCGTTGAAGATAAATGTTACCAAAAAAGGTTATCCATGGGTTTGTGAGCTAAGAACCAGATTTGGTTCTATACAGAACAACTTTTTTTAGAGTGTAGACACATTAGACTATTTGTGTTTTCTTTAAGGCACTCTATGACTTGAACTTTGAATTCAGAAATATTTAAGTGGCTTTATTGTATGTACTTGACTTAGTTGGATAACCCTTATTTGTCATTGGATTGGTCTTGCAATACAGCTCAAATGTTCAACTTTTGGAATAAATATGAAATTTGTGACCCAACTTTAATCTCAATCTATAACTAGAGTAGGAGTGTTACAATTAAAAGAAATGCAATTATTATTCAAAAAAAGTTCATTGTTTGCAGGATTTTTTTTTTTGCACCTGCCTAAATTTTTGGCACAATTCTGTAAGTCCAACCATTACTGTTGCTTTGCCACTGTGAAATTTGCTGTGTTCAGAACTTTGTTACAGAAAATGTTTCACTTGAGCTAAATATACACAAAAAATATAACTGTAAAGTTCATAACCACGCCTACATTCCTACACCTTTTAAAATAAGCCAATTTACTGAGTCTGCACCACATTTTGTAAAGTTAGACCCTTAGAGGTGGACGTGCACCTCACAAATATTGTAACTTTGCAAAGCATAGATGCAGAGTGCAGACCATAAGGTTTAATAGCATAATTGTTTGGTTTGGATTCAGAGTGTTTCTGGAGTGACTACAAAGATACACCACCATCTCCACCATGAGCTAAACCAAATCACTGAACGGTTAATTGAAGAAGTGCAGAAATGTAAACACTGACCACTAGTGTTAATGAAATGCTATTGCATGCAGGTTATGCAGTTAGACTTGATGCTGACATATAAATTGGGCTTTGTAATTAAAACATGCAGATACTAAAAGCTTTTAGTTTTGAACATTTTTTTCAATGACCAGAACAAATGTATTACAGCCAAGAACAAAAAATGCATTTTATTAATTGTTTCAAAGAAGCTCCATAGTTCAAAACATTTTTTCGGTGCATGTCAACAATCACATTCTATGAGGAGAGAGAGAAAGAGAAAAAACATTAAAATCCATTGATTCCTTAAAATCTCAGTACAGACATTTTTCTTTACATCGAAAATCAAAAGGCAAAGCAACTCAGAATTTCTCTTTCAAGCATCTCACACGCTCAAAATAAACATGTCATGGGCTAGAGAACAACCCCACAGTGCTTCAGAATGAACTGCTCATTGGTTTAGGAATAAACAGCATGGCGATGTACTGTATTTAAGAAACACGGGAAATGTAATCGCAAGAGGGGATCAGTGGGGAGGCAAACAGACCAAATGAGAACAATAAAAAGACACTTGCACACAAATCCCCCAGACCCCAATGAGAGATGTGTCATAGAGGAATCAAGAGCCCTCCCCCCTTGTGCATAGATCATGATCCTTATGAACCGGCTTTTTTATACTTAATAAAACCCCACCACTACCCCTCTTTCAGATAAGTAACACACCAGACAGAATGGCAAAGGAAAGAAAGTAATGCACAATGGTCCTGATTTCAACAGGAAGGGACCTCAGGTTAATAAAGTACAATAAACACGTGATGTGAAGATTCACCATCTATCGAACAATCAAAAATCATTGACCATTTTGTTGCAAATGTAAAGCGATTTTCAATATATAGATTTATATATAAAGCACTCCATTTTTAAAGTTCATTATTTGGTAAATAAGTAACTGCTACGGATTTAGAAACAAAAGTATTTTTCTGTAATCCATAAGCTTCCGTGCTTTTGTTTTTTTTTTCTTCTTTCGTCCACTCTTTCTAGAAGCAAACGTTAAATGGCGTGGAGTTGGAACTCTGGAACTCTTGCCTTCCTGAGACACGATCCAATTGTTTGAGTGTGCAAGATAGTGAACAATTAGGTCTTCTTATTCTTCTAAATCATTAAAAATAAGTACAGGCTTTGATATTCTATGAAAATAACATAAATACAATAAAAAAAAAAATGACAACACTGATCAATCCCAGAGTTCTACAAGTAGCACAAAAATCTTCATTCCATAAAATGTTTTGAGTATTCAGCTGATGGAAGAATGTCCATTAGGATTTTTGTTTCTTCTCACGACCAGCCCATCAAGAACTCATTTTCTTCAGAAAAACATGAAATGCTTGTAAACTGTTGGACACAGATTGCGAAGAAAAACTGCAGCAGAAACCAACAACGAAAGCGAACAAGAATAGTAGGCACCCCTGAAACGAGTTCCAAAGAAACTCTTTTCCAGATGTTTGTCCAGCGTAGAATATTGGAGAGTTGGAGTCCCTCCGTATCCATCTATGGCCAGAGGTCTTTCAAAAGATGTCCCCAACATTTCAAATGTTTGACTTTTTTTTTTCTCTCTTTACAATCTGAAAACAAATACGGTGCAATACTCAGAATTATTCATTTGTTTCTCATGAATTATTCCACAATAAAAGCCACTATAAGGTAGATAATCGTATTACAGACAAAAACACACTTGTTATTCTCTCAATAAGTCATTTGAGTAAACATTAACATGAATTGTCACCTTGTCCCCTTAGTACTTTAATATGTACGATTAGCTGAATGAGGGGAAGCAGACACTCAGTGCAACTCTAACAAAGCAAAGAACAATACAATGGAGTTTAGTCTAGCAAAAATAAAAACCCTCTAAGATGGTTAAAATGAAACATACGACACTGCAATCGCTTGCATACATTGGTTTGAGGCAACCCAGACAGGCAGAGGAACGCATTCATCCGTCATACAGTACACACAATGTTGTGCAAACACTCACATACAACTGATGTCGTTTTGCATTTTTGTCTTTTTTTTTTTTACATTTTATCTTTTTTTTTGTCTTTTAGTTCCGCTAGAACTGATGTTATCAAAAAGCCTGGAAGTGTATGAATGACATTTATTACAAAAAGTTCACATTACATTATTGGCGCTTCTTTTGATTCAAGTATTTGTGTTTTTTTCTCATTTATAGAATGTTGATATGTTTATGCTTTACTCTTCTAGCTAAATTCATGGAGAGGAGAACGCAAGCCTTAAAAACGGTGAAGGCTTAAAAAAATGATAATGAAACAAGAACAACCAGTTATATACATACACAGGATTTCAGGTGTATATAAACCAGCATGTGCATATTTCTAGCCAGGACCCTAAGCGTTTGTTTCTTAGAGCTCAAATCCAGCCAGAGTTGATTTCTATGATCAAAATAACATTTGTATCTTTACAAAGTTGCATCTTCCCCATTCCCATGACGTTGGGCAACATAAGTCTGGACCTAGTATGCCCACAATGAAGGATTGGGAACATGTTTTGGACGTTTTCCAATCTGTTGTCTCGAGTAAAGCTTAGAGAAAGGCAGTTAAAATATATCTTAAAAACAGGCAATAGTGATTGTTGCTAGTGTCACTCGAGAGTAAAGTAAAAAGAAATCTTAATCCCCGTTTAAGACTTGGTATCAACTGGCATGTGCCTAAGGTCTCCTGATGCAATAGGCCCATGTGTACCACCAGGACCCCTGGATAAAGTACTAAAAAAACATTTCTGCACCATTCCCCTTGTACTGGATTGGAACAGAACATAATACCATCAATACAGCAACCCCCAAGACATCTGTCCACCACATCCGGGCGTCAAAGGCTTGTAGAGAGAAGCACTTCAGTCAAGAGTTTACTTCACAATTAAAGTTTCCATTTTTTACAAGAACCTTTTTTGGTTTGGAAAAAAAGAACAGAAAAACGACGATGTACCCAAACGTGAACCTTCAACAGTGCACGAAAACATTCTTGATTCCCTGTGTAATTCTGAACAGTTCACCCGGGTGTTTATTTGATTCCCTCGACAAGGTGCTACCCATCAGTCTTAGTGCCAGCCTGTTTCCAACCTCTCCCTCGCCGTGTGCTCTTTCTAATACCAAAAAAACAAGAAATAGTCTCAGATTCACATCAAGGTGAAGTCGACCAGGAGTAACATCCTGCGAATCACCCATTAAGGATTTTTAAAGCAACACTGTATACCTCAATAGCGCACCTCTACACCCTCCACATTACAATAGAACAGTTTGGGGTTCTCTGAGGCTGCCCTGAGACTGCTTGTTCATAATGTAAGAGATCATTCATAGAGTAAACACAGTGAGCGCCTGATGATGGGCTTCGTTCTGTAGGCCACACTGTAAGGAAGCTGCCTTCTCACAATCGAGGGGTGAGCTGAAGAGTGGGCGAGATTGAAGCTGAAGGCTGTCCGCTGCACTTCTTGCTCCGTCTTGCATAGAAGTGGAGAGTTGTGTCTCCATTATCGTTTGCTTTTATTACGGCGAGAAGGGCAACCTGGTAAAGTGGTACTCTGCCTGCCCTCTGTGGTAAGCACCAGTGTGAGTAAGTGGCAGGACTGCGGCGGCGGAGTGGAGGAAAGTGCAGAGGAGAGGCAGAAGACAAACTGGGCACCGTCAAACTACCCTTCATTAAATCTCTCTGTGCATTTGATAGCGTGACCAAAAATGGCAACTTCTTTATATCACCAAGAGATTCCAATGAATTGCGAATACTGACATCAGCTGTCAGCGTTTACCTCAAAATGGTTCTGCATATATGCAGTGAGAGCAGCAAGGAAAGAGACCACTGCATTGACACACATGAGCAAACCAAAAACAAATTTGCGTAAAGTATGGTTGAACAATCCGTGCATCGTTCGTTCATTTGATTTCTAATGCGACATTGAAAACAAAAACAGTGGAAAACTATGTATATCCAACTCTCTGCTCAAAATGTTCAAATTACAAGTTAGCAAGGTGTTTTTTTTTGTTGTTCTGGTTACTGTTATTATCCTCTACATCAGTCCCCAACCACCGGCCTTTGTATCAATTGGTATCAGGCTGCGTAAAACATAATATTTCCATTCTGAACAATCTTTTATTTATACAAATGCCCATATTCTTTTTATTACATCTAAAATGTAACCCAAAAGCTAGCAAATGGAGTTTGAAATGGATGTCTTTGTAAATAAATAGAACACTTTTTTTTTTCAGGAGTGGTACTTAAAAATATAGATTTATCGTGACCGCAAACAAAGCCCGCTCTTAGTAAAGGTGCATATATTTTTAATATTACCGTTATTGACCATTCCTGGCACGTTCTACTGCCGTTCCCTCGTCAAAAACATGCCTCAAGTTTTATTCCAAATCGTATATTCCTTTTTGTGAGCTGAAAACAGCTCAATATTCTTAGCACCACCCTATGGTTACTAGCACCGCCCACTGTCCGGTTAGATTAAATGCTAACACAGCTCATCTTTACGTAGAGCAAACCAGCTTTCTGACTGGGGAATGTGAGAGCAGTAGAAAGTGTGTTTACGGGCCTGGAGCCAAAGAAGTTTTTACATTACCAAAGAATGTAATTGGCAAACCGTTTATTACCAGTTAAATGAATGTATGAGCAGTTGGTCAGCAGGGAGTGGTGATAGCTTGGAGGAACGGTGGTTTTGCAGAGGCCAAAAATGCGAAGTGATTCAAAGACGTTATTTTACGATTAATATTGCTTTTCCAATAGTTATTCACAGTGCAATGTTGGTATAGAGAACACAAATAATTATTATAAATGCTTTAAAATGGCATAATTTTAAAAAATGGTTGGGGTCTAGTGATTCAGAAGTTAATTGATGTCTACATCTGTGTTGGAGTTAAAAAAACGTAAGCAATGGCTGTGTTTGAACGAAACAAAACCCAATTTTTAAGAACATGTATACCTCTACTTTTGAGTAACGTTTGTGAACATATTTGGGGAGTGTACTGTAAAAAGTTGAATAGACTTTGATTAAAGTGTTACCTGAACTATTTCCAATTTTTTTTAACAATCAAGTCGGCTTTGGTTTTTCAAACTTTCCAAAACTAGAACAATGGAAAGCAAACGCGATTTTTAATTTGAGCAAAGAAAGTATTCCATAAAAATATTTAACATGAACAAATCAAATGAACGAATGACACACAGATATTAAACACAAACAACAGCAATATAACAGCAATGTTGGAAAGAAAAAACAAACACTGGCAATTCCAGGTGTGAAAACCCCAAGAAGAACACAAAACAAACATGTCCACAACCAGCTAAAGTGATCTTTGCATGAGAGGGAAAGAAATAGTCTATAAGAGTGAAGCTGAGACGAGGTCGAGTGCTGGCGCAGTTATAGTAGTACGTACTGATTGGCCAGGTCTGAAAGAGCCACTGCTCCGGCCCAGACGGGTCCGTTCTGGCACAGCGGGTCGAAAGTCAGAGCATGGGCAACCGAGGTGCCACATCAGATAGGCACTCAATGGCCACATTTATCATATGGGTAGGCAGAGCTACCAGGGCAGTAGCCCCCACAGAATCCTTTAGAAACATTACAACAGGTCTAGCATCTCCAGACAAAAAGGCTAATGATTTTGGAGTACGGTAACAGTGATATTTACTTTGATATATATATATTTATATATCCTCTCATTAAAAAAAAAAGTTCATGAACTGTTCAGTTTTTTTTTGTTTTGTTTTTTTGTTTTTCTTTAAACCAGACATCCCTTCATTTTGCTACCATTTCTGAAATGTCTGATTTCAAAGTCAAAAGACCCTGGAGAGAAGACGAGAAAAAAAGTTCAAAGCATGAGCATGGAGAACTTCGGTAGATTGCTTTTCATCAGTTTCACACATCCATGTGTAATTGGTTGGCATTGAAGTCAGAGTTTGACACTCTTAAGTGCTATGAAGAAACCACACCTTTAGTTCCATACTTTTGTACCAAATGCAAAAAAAATGCACTTTGTTTACTGGGTTTAAAAGAAACACCTCTTATTTGGTTTGAAGCCCCTGCTCTCGAGCTCGTTGAGTGTGTAGAGGAAGTGCTTGTGAATGTTTCATCACCATGGGCTTACACACTGAGAGACTCCTCTTTTGTTCAGGGTGCACAAAGCAGGAGGCTAGTCTTTGATTCCACCATCTCATGCAAGCTCCTAACAGTTTTGCTTGGAATAGCGTGGCGTAAAGATGGACGGAATAGTCTGGCATATATTGCACGTCAGACACTGTGGACTTGTTTTTTTTTCCTGGGAGACAGAGTACAGTTTGTTCACAAGCAGTGGTTAATATTGTCCCCCAGAAGTCAAAATGTCCTCTTAGCTTAAGAATACACACCTCAAATGTGCAACGGGGTCAGATACCAGTCTGTTCTTTTGAGAGTAACGAGGACAAGATGGAAACTGAGGGAAAGCGTGTATCCTGCCCGTGACATTCCTGGCTCAGAAATGAGAAAATGTGCAATTCTCAAGGTGAGTTTCTTCAGAGGATGAGTGGAGTGGAATTGATCAGCAGTTAAGGCTAAAGTTTAGAGCTGTTAAGTAATCCAAACCATAGAAAAGTCCAAAACGGAGTGGAGAATGTAGGTCTGGAATGAGAGGCTTCCTCAGTATGCCTTGATTCAGTTGACAAGATGTGCTCATGTCAGAGGGAAAAATGGACAGCTTGTCTCTTCGGTTTGTAGTAAAATGCATGTCAGTTTTTAAGGTTCACAGGTCTTCTTAAGAAGTCCATCAAATACTGCAACCCAGGCATATAACGATCAATAATGCGAAAGGAAAAAAAGGTCAGCAGCCTTTACGAATGTGTGGCTTTAGCCTCTTGTCTCTTGGTTTTTCACAGTACCAGTAATGCTGATTATCACCTAATGATTTGCTTGGTTTTTGCTCGAGAATGTTCATATTCCGCTGCGGTAGGCATTGAACGCTTGGCGCTCTCACATGGACTCTCCGCTCAGCAGGTCTCCAGGAAGCAGCGTATTGATTGGGGTGGGACTGCCCACAACTCGGCCATCCTCAGCACTAGGTGGCCCCCACAGACTGGAGTAATGCGGTACACTCCCCCACAGCAGCTCATTACTCGCTTTACCACCAGTTCCTGGTACAGTTGCACCTCCTCCTCCCAAACCGCTGCTATTCCAGTGGCCAATGGGGTGTGTGGCTGTTGTCCCTCCGCCTCCCAGCCGTGTCTGATTGGTGCCAGGGTTGGCCTGCCAGCTGGTGGTGGGTGTGAGGGACTGACCCTGTGCAAAGAAGCGGTTTACCTCCTCTTCTCCGGCAAATTCTGCCAATATAGTGGTGTTACCAAGAACACACCTGAAGAGAAAGAGGAGGATCTCCAATTAATGTGTAGTAGAGGTAAACGGAGAATGGAATGAGAATGTACTCACATGTGTAGAGATTTCTGAGCTTTGGCAGCCTCCTCCTTAGAACTGTAGCGGACTACAGCATTACCCTGGGTAAGGTTGAGATGGAATGTGATGAGCGGGCCATGCTGCATACATAGTGTCCTGAGAGTTGAACCATCAATCTAAAAGACGGAGAAGAGAATGCGCAAAGCTTTAGAAGTGCATGTGATTAAGAATTTTGGTGCCACAAAACTAGCCAATAGGATACCTGCGGAGTGAGGTTTCTCAGGACCAACCAGCTAGTACTGCGGCTGGAGCTGTCGGTGCTCCATGTAGTACCTGGTTGCAGAGAAAGACACCTCATTTGCTGCTTTGGTTGAGGATACTAAGCAATCAGTCATTCTTGGTTTAAAAAGAATCTTTAACGCATCCCTACCTGAGGAGTAAGAGCTGCTCCAGCCGGGAACCAAGCCCAGGGTGTTTCCTCCCCAGGTGGATGAGGGCTTGGCATTAGTCAATCCTGGCGGCGGCCGTGTTGGTGCTGTTGTGTTCCGAGGTCCTTGTGGAACTTTCCACAGCTCGTGAGAAAGAGAGGCCTGGGTATGTGAAATGGGCCCTGGGGACCAAGTGGACTTCATGTCAGACAGCTTTCCTGTAGACCAGACACGTCCAAGCATGAAAAAGTGCAAAACAGGAACCAGTATGCTAACTGATGTGCTATTTTCTGTGCACACCAGGATTAGTATGGAATTAATTTTGTGCCAATAAAACAAACGTAATGTCGGCTAAATCAAAATATATTTTTGAGAATTTAATGGTAAATTAATTAACATAGCAGGCTGCTATATGCGTCCATAATATGGGTTTGGAATGTTTTACATGAGTGATGTTTTGTGTTTTACATGTGTGATGTTTTGTGTTTGTCTGAGGTTGTGTTGCAAGCTGAAATGTGAAAGATCCATTGAAATGAACAAACACAATACAGTGGTACCCCGAGATACGAATGCTTCAAGTTACGAAATGTTTGAGATACAGAACGTTTCACGGGAAATTTTTTGCTTCGAAATGCGAAGAAAAATTTGAGATAAGAACAACCACAAGCTGTTCTGCTGTATTTTCTGCTCATGACGCGCTTCCGGGTTCTTGCGCTCCTATCTCCCAGTGCAAAAAATGTCTGATACACTTCAACAACACAGCGAAACATTATGTATAGATTACTTATAATGTGCTATAACAAATGTTAGAGTCAAGGTGTCATAATAGAAATAACGTTTATAACGTGGAAAGTGCTGCTCTGTAGCGCAAGTTAGAGAAACCCCCTGACGCGTTCTCAGAAGCTCTCTCTCTCTCTCTCTCCATCTGTCTGCGCTTGTGCTCGAAACCATGTTGGTGTTTGTAATTTATGAAATACCTCGAGAAAGTTAACTTTTCTGCGTAGTAGGGGTGTAACAGTACGCTAAAATCGTATTCGGTTCGGTACAGTGTCTTGGAGAGTTCGGTTTGGTTCATTCGGTTCGGTACAAAACAATAAGAACTTACATAATCTTTATTTTGAAAAGCACATTTTTTTAAATAAAAAATGAAATACTGCAACTAGTTAGGATAGATAGGATAAATTAACCTATCCACATTTTCTGAAGAGAGCACAGATCTGGTTGCAGTGACAATATCTCCAGCAGTAGAAAATGTTAGATGTGTTGCCTGCCCGATCTCCGTGGAACAATGTCGGCATACAACTTTACATTTATCCACTCATCTATCCCCGTTATGTATTTTAACAGAGAAGCCAAAGTGTTCCCAAACAGGAGACCGTAGTGAGGTGGGAGGGTCTTCAAGCTCTGGCTTCTCTTTCGCTTTTGATATGATTCCATTTTCTTACTCGCGCTCGTGCTCGTCACTCAATAGCGTCCGTGCGGAAACTCGCCTAGGAACTTTGTTCCGCTGCGGTTAATATCGCGCTAATAATAAATTTAAATTCTTATAAAAATACTGAATACCGAAACGGTACGCAAGTGTACCAAACCGAACAGGCCGTACCGAAACGGTTCAATACATACCGTGAACCGTTACACCCCTAATTCGTAGTGCTGTAATGTTTTCTGCAATTCCGTTTCACCTCCTCAGACACCTTCGCCTCACTCAAGGTAAGGCTTTACATTCATGTACATATTACGTATTTTGCTTGTTTTATTCTGTTTTCTTATCATTTATTACATTAACAATGTGTAGATTTAAGGATTGAAGAAACGTTACTTGATTTTTCTCTGGTTTTCCATTTTTTTCATCTACTTCTACTGTTGTTTCTGAGAGCTGCTGCACGGATTAGCCGTTTTACATGTAAAACTAGCTTCGACATACGAAATGTCACCTTGGAAAGGATTACTTTCGTATCTCAGGGTACCACAAAAGCTTTCCTTAATGTTTTTGGAGTGTTACGTGTGTCATCAATAGTAGGGCTGGGCGAAATCGCGATATCAGTCCTTCATTTCGGTTGATATCGATATAACTATTCGCAGGACTCCTGCAAAAATGTAAAATAATTTTACTAAAAACAAACAAAGTTATTTATCTACTCTACTTAATGAACAACATTGACTAAAATAAAAGAGAAACTATTTACAGGAGCAAGGTCATAGTGAATTCTCGTGCTTGAGGGACGTATGAAGAGCATGAAGCAGAAGGAAGGAACGCTTAACACTGACATTCGTTCATTATTAAAGCAACTTAAATATTAACTATTACATCTTTATTTACATTTATTGTTATTGAACATTTTTTTTATTGCTATCGATCAATCGTGATACATATCGTTATCATTTTTATCACCCAGCCCTAATCTATAGTGATTCATGCTGAAAGAAAAACTAATGATTTGGGTTGTGTTTTGAAATAAATGTCTTATTTCAAGTGAATCCAGCATTACTTATTACAAACGCCACCATTCCAGCTTAAAGTAAAATGAACGAGTTGTTTTGCTATATGGCACAAAACTAATTCCATAGATTAGTCATGATGCAATGGTGACTGGTATTTTCACTTGAATCATAGTCACAAGGGTATTTCTACAAACAGGAACGAGATGTTCCAAGTCAAGAGTGAAGTTGTAAGTGTTCATGCCTCACCACTTCAAACATACAGCAAACCCCCATTTATTTGCTGTTCAGCTGTCGCGGTTTAGTTATTAAAAGACTTGTCATTGGAAACATGGGAAATTGCAGGGCTGACAGCAGAACTCTGCGGTGAGGTTGTTTTTACCCAGCTATGCATCACTAGATGTAGAAAACCCCTGTTACTGGTTTCATTGTGGGACTAGTTCTGGAAATTACTTGTGTTTGCCTGCTGACCTCCCATGTATGTTTCTATACAAATTCGACAGTGGATTATCGTAATTTATAGCGTACACTTTAATGCAAAGACCTGCACTGTCCTGTAGTGAAGGAAGGAAAATTAAGGCCAACACATTGCAGGAGGATGTTGTGATGCTCTTATTACAACAATGTTCAAAATCTTCATCTTCCCCATAATCATCTTCGTTATTGCCGTTACCTCCATAAAAATCACTGGTTTTTGTGCCATTCGTTTTTGTGATCGTCCTCATTGTTTTTGAAGCACGTTTAGGGTTCGAACAATAAAAATGGATATTTGTAGGCATTATTGTAGACATCCATTACTGTTTTTTTTCCAGTACTTGTGAATAAAGGGGGTTCACTGTATAACAGATAGTCAGTGCACAATGAGTGATTTAACACCACTGAGGGTGGGGATGTACAAACGAATGTAGGTGGTACAAACTCGCTTTTGGTAAAGGGCAACATTGGAGTCAGATGCACTACAAATACTGGAACTCCCGCACCCTTTGGGACATGCTAGGTAAAACATGGTTGGAAGAACAACTTGGTGAGGAAAAGCACAACACAGGGTGTATTAGGGACTGGGTGGGGATTCTACGTGTTGTACCTGTACTGTCTGCCTCCGGAGAGGAGAGACTGAAAGAACTAGTATCTGGCCAATCGCCGGATGGAGGCAGAGCCTCACCCTGTGAGGAAGTTGGAGTGGAACCTACAATGTATCCCAAACCAAGTGGGCGAAAATTCATTTGGGAATTGAAACATGTCATATTGTAAAAAAAAAAAAAAAAAAAAAAAACACACACACAAAGATGTGTGACTAGAATTCAGTTTGTGATTTGCAATTATGCATTTTTTCATTTTATAAGTACATTTTGAAGGATAATTCATTTTCCTACCTCCACTCCTGTCCCTCAGCAGGTAGCGGTTTACATCTTGAATGTTGGTGTTGATTGTGGGCCCACTGGGAACACTCCCTGGGGTCACGTTGGGATCAGTCTCAGGGTCAATATTCTGAAGTCCTTTCCATGGCACACCAGGACAAAACTCTGAGGGATTAAAGGCAAATCAAATGTAAACACAACTGAAAAATATTTGCACACACTAGTAATCATCAAAGGGGGGATAAAGGCATATGAACTTAACAGCACATTATCACAATCCTAAGCACTATATTTTATGCTATTCTGGTAAGAGACTTCCGAGCCATCTTGGGCACCCTTCAGATCATCTGAAGACATGTGATGTCATTAGAAATGGCCATCAGTCACCTGGAGGCCAGTTAACATTGGTCCCGTTGGAGATCTTGTCATTGGCATTCTTTCCCTGGCCCCAGCCATCGTGAGGAGTCAAAGGGCTGGCAGGAGACTCGGAGCTGGGAATCAGATTGTACTGACTGTAGGAATCGTCCAGCGGGGGCTTACCTGGGGGACCCAAACTGGGGCCTGCAGAGATGGCACCTGTAGAACATTCACAGGAAGCAATCTAATCAGTATTTCATTCTGTGAAACACGTTGTGTTTGTGGTAAAAGGAAATGTACCATGCTTGTTGAAGTTGGCCTCCATCGGAGAGGAGTTGCCAGAGAGGCTGTCCATTGAGTTTGGGTGTGTCCACTGTGACAGGCGTGACTGAGGTTGAGGGGATTCCTTCATGGACAGCCCACCCACATCCATGCAGTTTACATTCATATTAGGATTCAACGCAGCTATAAAAACACAGACATTATCCTCATTTAATTTAAACTCCACTTTTTCTTGTGCTTCCAGCAAATGTAGATCAAATAATAAAAATGTTGCCTCTTGATATTGTACTTCAATGGGTATCGGATAAAAAAAAAATACTAAAACAATTTACTCGTATGAAATTTAAAACAACATCTGTGACATCGAACCCCATCATTCCAGGTCATGCACTTCAAGACACGGTGAGATAAAGCTACCATGCTGAAATCTGCCTCTCAAACTGTTTTGGGATGTTTTCTTTGGTAGGATTGCCACCTGAGGGCAGTACTATCCAGCAGAAAGTCAAAAGTTGACCAATCAGAAAGCAATCCTGTTACCTATGGAGTTTTTGAAGATGTAGTGTGTGCAAATGCATTGACAAAACAGCATATTCATATAACTAGCCCTCCATAAACAGTGAAAGAATTCCAGTTCAGAACTCCTTTAAACCAGATTTGTCTTGATCGAAAACAAGAAAAAGAAACCGTACTTACACATTGGATAGGGTGAGAATGAGTTTGGAGAAGACTGTGGGTCTTTGGTCTGAAGGTCAGAAACAGAGAGGCTAGATGTCTGGGAATGGGCTGGAAATGTATCCAAGGTTGATTTGCCTGCACTAAGGTGCAGACCGGGGTGTGAGGGAGGTGGCTGCTGCTGCTGCTGTTTCATCAGTAACGCCTGAGCCAACTGCCTCTGATGCTGCTGGATCTGTTGCTGCATGTTATTGATTGTACGTGCAACCTGCAAAAGACACGCTTGTGAACACAGCAGGCTACACTTGCTGGTTTAAAAGGGATCTTAAGGAAATGATCTACATTTCCTTTTCTGAACGTCTTACAACACAATGTAACGCTAAAAGAGTTGACAATATGAACATTTGAGCTTTATATACTGGAACACTACAGGTCTTGCATAGCTTAGCATAAATCATTGAATATGATTAAAGATTACCACATCTGGAGAACTGTAACTGTAACAGCTTGTTATTTGGGAGGAAGATGGAGAATGGGGCCCATTTCTATAAAACTTTTTTGATTTTCAGAAATCACTAAACTCCATTTCCCAAGATTACATTTCAGCCACTGACTGGTTGAATTAATGACCTAATGGTATAAATAATGAAGTTTTGAACATTGCATTTTTGTGTGTGTGTCACGCTAGTGAAGGGACTTGTGCAGATGACTAATAAAGTCCATTGAGGTAAATGTTGCTAACAATAATCTTAACATTAGTCCTAAATGACCAAAAGATTTGTGCAGAGTTTGTCTGGAAAAAAACATAACTCACTTGCTGCTCTTGCTGTCGGATGGGACCGGAAACACTGCGCTGTGCCTGCAACATCTGCTGCTGAATTTGTAAACGCTGGTATGCCTGCAAATACAGTGACCCATTTACATTGCAAAACCATTTTTGTTAAAGAAATTAAAAAACAAAAAAACAAAAACAAATGTACGTACCAGTTGCAGCTGATAAAGTTGGTTCAACAGGGTCATATGCTGAGGGTTTATTGGTGAGGTTAAAAGTGCAGGGTTGAGACCAATGTTTTTTGCTGCAAACTGTAATAGCTGTGCTTGAACCTACCAGAAAGAGAGACATCTGATGTCAATTCAATTATATTTTAATAGAGCTTTTAAGCATATTCTTCACAGAATGGGGGCCTTGTCGGAATATAAATCTTATTCTCCAGAATTTTTGCACCATGGGTAAATTTAATATGGCAACCCTTGAGGTTTGGCACATAATTCCATCAAAATGTTGAGACATAGACCTGTTTTTTTTTCTCTAAATAAAACACCTTAGAAAGAAAATTAAACAAATGTAAATGACTCCGTAGCCTGGTGGTTAAGGCCCACTGTTATAGATTAAAATGAGAAACTGCAGTTCTGACCATCATCGTAATTATATGAAATCGTGGGCAATTTAAAATGACCAATTAACCTGACACATGCTTTGGTTGTTAATACAAAGCAACCATTCTCAGCTGAAACAACGGTTAAATGGGAGAGGTCAGAGTAGCACGCTCAAGCATTTGTGTCTGTGCATCTGCAGACCTGAGGGCTGAGAAACTGAGGCACTTGAGCACGTAGACTAGGCTGGGACGAGCTGAGAGGTGGCACTGATGGCTGGGGAGGAGGCTGCTGATGCAGGGCTCGGGCTTGTGCTGCTCCACTACCAAACACTCCACTCTGCATCTGTTCAAACACAAAGCATCCCAGACTTTTTTCACTTGGGTAGGGAGGGTGGGTTCATTCATAGCTTTGGGGAGTGATAAAACTGTACTGCACGTGTTGAGTTATCAATTAGACATTAAATACATTAAGTTTGAAAATTTCCTGACAAGATTCTTAGTGCCAAACTCAGTAAAAACATCCCCACATCATTACACTCCCACCTTCATGTTTCACTGTGGAATGCCTTGCCCTTCTTTCAACAAACATTATTAACATCTCTATGGCCTAAGAGCTCAAGTATTGCTCTATTATGAATCCCCTTTTCCCAGGTTGTCCTTAGTAAACAGGCTTGGAGGTGTATTTCCTTCAGTGGAGTCTTTTTTGCAATGCTATTCCTAGTGACTAGTTCTTATTCCCAAGTGTCTTGGTAGCCATCATTGGGTCTTTAAACTTTTTTTTCTGTAGTTTTTGAAATTCTTCTTCTGCTTGTCTTGTTCTCTACTGTGTTGATCTCAGTAAACTTCTTGAGAATTGCTTTCATAAATGTACGTATTTTCCATCTTTAAGAGCATTAACAATTCTTTATCTCAAGTCCAAGCTAATCTCATTTGTCTTTCATGCTAACTACATTTCATTATACTAGTCATTTTGAAAGATAATAATCCTCATCTTAAATTGAAATTTAAATACTTAACTACGTTAATTTGGTTATTCATGTAAAGTAGGTAATTGGACAGCAGAGGCTTGACCTAAAGCCACTCGAAGTAATAATTCCTTAAAGGTGTTAATGATTTTGACCGTGATGGTTTTATTTATTTCTACTACTCTGCTCTGTTAAATATCACTTGGAAATATTTTACACGGAAACACAGTTACACCACAAGTTCACCTATTTCACATAGCCACCAATGAAAGAAAGGATCCAGTGTGAAGAAACTTAAGAAAAAAAGATGCCTTACTACTGTGTACTTTCCAACTACTTGAGTCACTATCTGACCAATAATGTAAAATATTTAACATTACTTTCTATACTTTCAATAAAACAACCTGTGTGATTAAAAATTTATTTTCAGCCCAATTTTCAACATAAGTGATTAAATTTCCTCGCAGTAGTTCCAGGTTCGTTATCAATGTTTTGCTTGTTTAACTCCAATTAGACTTTCTTCCCAATGGATCCTCTTTTTTATTCTTTAAATGGTGGCCAAATGAAATGGGGGAATAGCCCACATGACCAAAATGTTGGTGCACAGTTGTTCAAGCATGTGGCAAGGTCATCCAACCATTTCCCAGCACCATCTGGGCTAAAGTTTTACAGGATTTCTACAGGACCACTCCAATTTTAGGAGAACAGTATTGATTGGAGGGAGAACATAATAAACATGCACCCATTTGATCAGGTAAGTCTGTCTTTTTATGCCATACTTCCATTCCCAAGATTCACAGTTGTTTACACTCACCTGTCTGTTGTTCAAGTTTTGCATGGCAACTCCTAGACTCTGGCCAGGGAGCGCAACATTACCCAATGGGAGCTTCAGGCTTGGAGAAGGCAAAAATGGTGAGGTTTGGGCATCATCTACAAGCCCAGGATCCTTAAAGACAAACATTAAACAAATATTTAGGCCATGTCCATACAGAATTGAGTTATCCCAGTTTTTTTTTTAACTGTGGCCAAAGATTTTTAAAAAACTTCAGTCTTAATTTGGCCAATCAGAGGGCTCAAAATTACAAAGCACATTTACCTTGTCCATGAAAGGGCTACGATCTACGGATTCTTTGGAGATGACTGAAGGCCTACAACCCATCGGTTTATTGACTAGGCCGTTGTTGTAGTCAGAGATTCCCATGCCCCGTTTATCCAGTTCAGTCTTCTTCTCCAGGAGGGCACCTGCAAACAAGGAATTTAACTGGAATATTCTAGTAAATAAACTGTGAGGCAATCTATGTTTATGGAGGGATACCACATACTCATGGCCTGATCCAAGTTCATGTTGTTGCTCTTAAGAGCCTCTTCCGCAGGGTCTCTCTATATAAACACAACAGACACCATATTTAAAGCATATGCAGTAAATGCTATTTTAAGAAAGACCTGGAATACTCACAGGGAAGCCCATGTCAGTCAGCTGCTTGATGAGACGATTCATTATCCAAGTGTCATCCTGTTTGTTTGGGACTTTTCCCTTGAAACCAAACAGAGATAAATGATCTGTATCTGTGGAATGTGCCGTGGATGTCGCTTGCATTTCACTGAGGAATACCTTTGGCAGGATCTTTTTTGGTGGGTTTCCCCAGGAGCTACAGGACGAGTTACTCTCCTGAGAAGCAGTGCTGTTCCACATGTCTCCCTCATCCTGCTCCCACTGTCCTGCAGAAAGGCTCATGTCCTCTCCACCTCCCCAACCATCTTGCATAGACTTGGGGGCTGGAAATGACAAATAAAAGTGGTAAAAAATCTAAAGGTTCGCTTTTAAAATTACAAATAATTTGACTGGACCATGTCTAAAAAAAAAGGAATTCAACAGCAGGTGGCACTATTGTAACAGCTTAAGCTAGCAACTGACAAGCAATCATTGTTCAAAGGTTCAATAAATGAATATGTGATTTCTTAAATATTAGGTAAACAGCTCTACATATATTTGTGATTCATAGCATTTACCAGGTTTACAGCAGGGGGCAGGTCCAGGGGGTCCACTGCCTCTACCGTAGGCCTCGGGGCCATTATCACTCCAGCCTCCACAGCCACCTTGGGGTTTTCCCCATGCTGAAGTTCCGTTGTCCACGTTTGCTGTAGAAGCAGCTGGGTCACCCCATGAGGGCTCAGGTTTTGAAAGGACATTTGTCATCTCACCCCATCCTGCGGAAAAGTAGTGTTTTACTACATTGGAACAACACAGAAAATACTACTGACCCTAACATTGTTTACATGCCTTGCATTACTATTGGTGTATGATGTTTATTGGACATCATTGATTTGTGCATTATAAAAGTACCACTTACAACAACATTGTAATAAATAAAGGTGGAATGTAATTCTGAATAAAATCAAAATTTTACTTTCTAGTTTCATCCATTTTTTCATCCAACTAAATTTGATTCGGTTCCTGGCACGGGAAAGATCTAAGCTTGCAATGATGATTGTTCATAACCTTCATAGAAACAGCTCTAGAAGGAAATCGTTCGAAATGCTAAACGTCATATAAGCAGCTCTAGAAGGAACTTTTAGCATTATCTGCTTAATGCTAAAAGTAATGGAAACAGCTCTAGAAGGAAGCTGTGCTAAATGCTAAACGTCATATAAAGTGCTCTAGAAGGAAGTCATGCTAAATGTAATAGAACAGCTCTAGAGGGAAACAAAACTTCGTAGAAAAAGCTCTAGAAAAGTTGTGCTAAATGCTAAGCTTCATAGAAACAGCTCTACAAGGAAGCCATGCTAAATGCTAAATTTAATGGAACAACTCTAGAAGGATGCCATGCTAAACGTCATTGAAAGAGCCCTAGAAAAGCTTTGCTAAACTTCACAGAAACCACTCTAGAAACCATCCGAAATGTTAAAATGCTTAACTTCATATAAACAGCTCTAGGTGAGCTCAGCTCTAGTAATGCCAAATGCTACACTTCACAGAAACAACATATACATCTCCTCAGGCTGAGTGATTCTCCTCACAGATGCTAGCCAACTCAAATTACACTCTTCTTCCGGGCTCGAATATTATGATGAACTAAACACCCATAAACAGAATGTATACACTCTTCTGTTAGCTTGGCTTGTTTCCCAGCTCTCTAACATGATGTAACCGTAAATTAATGGTTAAGTAACAAATAGACTTGACAAAAGTGCTGTGATCTAAATTTGCGTCAGAGATCTAAACAAACTAGTGGAAATATATCCATGCAGCCACCCAAATGTTTATGCAAACTGAGAAGGCATGGTTTCAGGTGTCACATTAGTATTGTTATTGCTACAAAATCATAGTAGAAGCAGGGTGCAGTCATGTTTTGTATGTAGTTTGATACATTTTGGTATTACCAATATTAACCACAATATTTTTACAGCGAAAAATTGACTTGCCAGTGAAGGTAAGAAGCACAGTAACATTTTTTGCCATAAAGTTCCTTGCAGAGTTGCAGTGACAATATTAACACAACTCCATGTGCACACAACTCAAGAGTTCCTCTATATTTCCCCAATATTGTTTAAATTCAATGCATGGTGAATCTGACATGGGAAAAAAACTGAAATCTGAAAATGTTTAACAAGGCATATGTCTTACCTTGATTCACATGGGTTCTATTGTGAGGTGGTGGCACTTGGTGCTGGCCTGTGTTTTCAGGGGAAATGTGATTATTGTTTGAGTTGGGTCCACCATGGCTGTGACTTTGCATGGGAGGCTGATTATGTTGTGGATGAGCATGATGGTTGTTGTGTACATTGTTGCCATTGCCAGGAACGGGTTTGCCTTGCATCCCAGGATTATTTCTATCCCAGAGGTTGACAGACTTCTTGTAAGTATTTGGGTCACCCCAAACTGAGGTGCCATCATCAATCTCTATTTTGCGGCGAATGGAGGGTGGAGAGGGCTCCTCCCATCCAGTGGAATCTACAGTACGTTCAGGTTTAACACCTCCATTATTTCCTCCAGTCCACCCTGAAGGGCTCTGCTTTACAGAGCTAGGTCCTCCCCATGACCCCATGCTTCCATTACTGTTTCCATTTGCACCCTCCTGAGGCCTGTTATTCCAACCTTGAGGTGGGACACTAGGGCGTTGTGCTTCTCCCCAGTTTCCACCAACTCCAAGGGGAGGTTTTCCCCAATTCCTGGAGCCCTCATTCCAGCTAGTACCCTCTCCCTCCCAAGTAGAATTAGACGGACTGTTTTTCTTTACTTCTCCAGGTTCATTCCATTCACCTACGGACCCGCTTTCACCTCCAGGCCCATTCCCCCACCCTTGAGATGGTTTGACTTTAGGTTGACTGTCCTCCCAGGTCGGAGACTTCTCCTCTGAACCCCAATTCTGACCACTTTTCTGCAGGTTGGCATTCTGGCCACTAGTTGCGCCACCAGCCCAACTACCAGAATTACTTGATGGTTTCTTGTTGCTGGTTGCATCTGTCCAACCAGAGCATGTCTGTTGGGAGGGCATAACAGAGCCCCATCCAGGAGCTGCTCCGGTACCAGAGCAAGGACCCTCATTCTTGCCCCCAGAGTCAGATCTCGATGTAGTGCCAGAGTTTGTGTTGGCAAACCCAGAAGATGGTCCTATATGTCCTTCGTTTGGGGAGGAGACCCAGCCCTCTGTTCCAATGTCATTCTTGCGGTTGGAGCGTGAGGCCTCTTCAGTCTCCCATGCAGTGTGCTGACGCACTGGTGTTTGTCCCCATCCTGTGTTGCACAAAACCCGAGGATCCATATCTTGGGCTGGTGCAACAGTTGGACTCTCCTCTCTTGATAAGTGATCTCTCCTGTGAGGATGGCATTCATTGCTATCACTGCTTCCCTCACTGGCTGGGGCACTGCCTCCACGACCCCAAGAATTATGATGCGGATCTTGGTTGGGTGAGCCTACAGAATCCAACCCTTTGGCGTCACAGTTGGAATGCTTACTCCAATCCCCAGTTGAGGCAGCCTGTCCCCAGCCAGTAGTGCCTGAAGCTCCTCCTTGTCCCCAGCTGCTCCCTGAATCCCAACCAGAGTCTTTTGATCCACTAGCAGGCTTGGAATCTCCATTATCCCACAGAGATTCTTCAACCCCATTGATCTGTGAGGATCCTCCTGGATTTTGAACATATGAGCCCATGTTAGCAGATCCAATGCTCCAGTTTGACAGACTTTGGCCAGGGTTCCTGGGCTCCTGCTTAGTGTGATTTGGTCCATCAGTGTTAAGGTTCTGAGGTTCAGAGCTGAAAGACACATTCTTGGATAGGGAGGGGTGAGGCTCTGAGGAATCACTGAGCCCCATGTTACCCCATGTGGTGCTGCCATTCCCACTACCACCGTTACCTGCAGAATTTCCATTGGCACCACCTATACTCCCATTGTTGCCAGTGCCCTGACTGGGCAGAGTGCCTGGTGGGCTACAAAGATTAGGAGGAGGATTACCCCCTCCGGAGCTGCCAGTACCCAATCCAGTCCCTTCATGCCCTAGAACAGGCCAGGCAGAGGGGTTGGCATTGGGGTTTAAGTTCAAGTTAAAGTTGGAGGGTCCCCAACCCCTGGCTCCTACTGGTGAACAGACTTCATTCTTCCCTTCTACTCCACTGGCAGGAGATGGGCCAGAGCCCCAGCCTCTGCTGACCCCACCCTGACTAGAAAGAAGACCTGCTGAGTGGCTGGTATTGGCTTTGCTGGGATGATTGGTGGAGAAATGGCCTTGCTGGCCAGCTCCTGTGGCCATGCTCATGCTGCTGATGTCACAGACACTTTCAGTATTCAAAGGGCATCCTGCAGGGGTGTGGCTTTCTTTGCATGAAATGGAAGGCCAAGCCTCTGTATTGTCTTCGTCAATTATTAGTGGTTCCCAGCCGCTGCAGCTATTGGCAGATACTGTAGTGACACCAGGGTTGGGGGATAGATCCTCATTATGGGCATCCAGGCCACTTTGAAGAGGCAGCTCTATAGAAAAAAAAGAGAAGAAGAAGAAAACACTAAATATAAAGCTTGTAATTAATGTGAATTTATCATTTGGATAAGTCCTAACATTACAGTATACAAAAAGAGGCTACATTGCCTGTACTGGTACATGTTTTACATAAAAATTCCTAATAATTTTCCCTGATCTAAACCAAGAAGTCACGCTTTTCTTGGGCCCGACTCCTGTTAAGCTGCTACTATAACTAGCCATTACTGGGAGGCTGATTGGCTGATCACAGAAAAACCACAAACCGAATCCAGTCCCTGGCGGTCAATCCAAACACTTTTGGCATCCTTTGACATCAACAATAAAGCTGTGATAAAACATACAATCCTTGTCTTTCATTGCTGTCCCTACAATGCCATGGATCTTCCAAGAACAACGAATCGACTTCAACAATAGCAACTTTTAGCGATAACCATAACTGCAGATGTAAAAAGTTCATTCCAGTGAAACTAAGTGCAACTTAATTTGCACTTGCAGCACATGCTCCTGGCACCCGTTCACTTTGTTGTTGTTTTGCATGGACGGGCACGGTTCAGTCAGTGTGGGATCTGAGCATAGCGGCAGAGCTTATGCACACTAGGCTTTCTGTTAAATCCCTCAAACCACTTTCAACTTGAGATAAACAATGAAAAGTCTGTTTGCAGCACAAATCTAGCCTTTCTGTATTCACTGCGTAGCAAAGGACGCCATTTTATCAAATCTGAACTGCAGCCAAAAAAGCTCAGAGGTGCCATCAACATCATGCAGTGTCTAGATGAGTAAAGCTCAAGAGATAATCACAACAAACCTCTGCCCTGCACTGTTTAAAAATGCCATTAGTTTCTATTTGCAGACTTTAAACGCTAAGCTTCCAAATCAAACAGTGGAAGCACAGCAGACATTGAGGCACAGGAAAAGCCTGCTAGCAGCACATGTACGATCATACTATGAGACTGGAGGGGGTGGGGTTTGAAAGAAGTGGAAAAGTACCTGAAGAGAGAAGACGCCCGACCATCCTGAGAGAAACCCTAGGCAATATGCAGAGCTCTAGCCATCCTTGTTACAATATGTCTGCTGCTCGAGAGGCTTCTCAGGCTCATATTTGAAATGCTGCCAAGGAGCCGCAGCTCAGTATAAGAGCGACCGCCCCATTCGTCCCACAGTTTCAGCAGGATACGATCGCTGTCCCTTCACCCGGCTTTATTTATATCCATCTCTATTCCTGATTCAGAGAGAAGGCTCTTTTGTGAGGGAGGGGAATGGGGCTGTAAGGGAGTTGAAGGTTAAAGCCAAGAGCATTCCGTTGCGCCTTTAATAGAGATGAAAAACAAAACAAAAAGAGGGAATCCTTTCTTTTCGCCCCTTTCCTCTTTCATGCTTTCAGACTGTCACAAAACATTTAGCAGAGAGTATTCAGGCTGCAATTAGGACCGCTGATCATAATAGAGCGAGCTGAATAGATTCAAGCCAGCCGACAGTACAGGCGGCACTGCCAAGACAGCAAACACAGACACACAGCTCCCTGTCATGACGCCTCTTTTAAAAACACTTCCTTCGAGTGATATAAAAAGTACAGTGGTGATGAAAAAAAACCCCCAGCTTTGCATACAATAGGTATGCTTCCAAATTTAGAGTAAAACGACAATTCAGTCACAAAGGAAACAAGAGGCTCTTGTGGAGGATGGCATTTAGCAAACAGCCAAATATCAGAGGAGATCTTGCCTGTATTTTAAGGAATCCAAGGAACAAGGCAAGAGGGAAGAGTGGTGATTGGAAGGGAAGAAGAGACCACTCCAATAATGAAGAGAGCAAAACCAAATGAACATTTACAAAAGCTTTTGGCATCAACGAGAGCATTGTTTACCAGTGATACCAGTGTCTCCCATCTACACAACACACCAAAGAAAACAGACTCTTATTATGCTTTAAATTAATGTTAGCTTTTGCATGAAAAAAACGCATGATGTCATAAAAGCCTCTTTATTTCTGCTTTGGTACCTCTAAAAAGCTCTCTAAAAGAACAAAAAGCTTTCTGCTACACATCATTAAAGCGCATTGTTTAATTTTGTTTGTACCTTTATCTAAAGTAAGAGTATTAAAATTGTAGGAGTTCCCTAGAAAAGTAATCAACAAATTCTAGGAAATCATTGATTACTAGGAAAACGGAGCCCACACTGGGAAACACCAAATTCAACAATGGATGTAATTGTGTGGGAACACAAAAATGGAAACGAATTTATCCACCATAGATGCCCCAGCAAAAATGCATGCTTTGTAGACATTATATTACTGGTAACGCAGTTAATACTGGTAAGCGGATATGCATGAAATAGTCACAACAAAAATAGTCTATACAAAGTAGACAATTTTTTTCAGAAAAAAACGGTCTGATATTTAAAAATCTTTGCAAAAGTTTAAGGCAAGTTTGAAAAAATGCTGTGAACAAAGAATGCTTTCAGAAATATAAATGATTATTTTTTTAAATGCAAAGTGAGTGAACAAGCATTGATTCTTAAAGGGCCTTTCAAATTAGGACAACGTATAGTCTGTTACATTTAATTGTGTGTAAAATTTAAAGGTACACAATAAGGAATTGTAGGACTGTATTCAGGTGTAAAATCAACCAATTAAACCAAAAAGGTTTAAATGTTATAAATTTCACACATTAACCAGTCATTAACTGAAACAGAAACACCTGTGTAGGAGGATTGGAACTCAACAGTCAAACTCTGCTACCAAACTGAGGTTGATAAAGTGTTAGTAAATAAAGATCTTCTATCCATCATATCAGATATCAATGTTGAAAAGTTGAACACAAATGCAGAACAGCTAAGCCTGAAAGCTAAAAAAAAAGCTATAAAAAATGACCACAATGCTCTGACATCCATAAAAAAAGGAAAAATATACAAAGATCACTTCAGATTCGCACTTGTATTCACTCCTAAATACAATAAAGACCAATCAGCCTCACGTGCCTGTTATTTACAGAGCCCTAGGACTGAAACCAGCAACCTCTGCCTCACTACCAGCAGCACTAACAAAACTCCATATGATACTATAGCGTCTTATCATTTCTTAATTACTTCTTAGAAATAATAACACTTTATAAAGATTTTATTATGTTTATTATGTTACACTGGCAGCACTAATATCTGTAGAGAAAATTATAACAGCTGCAATTCTATCGAAACAAAAAATATCCTGAAAGTATAATTTACATTAATTTATGCATCTACTTGTCTATGCATTTATATAAACAAACATCAGCAACACTGGGGCAAAGAACAGCAGAGCTTTGCTGACACTGCCATTTGTCAGATGCAAAGATGAAAGGTGAGGGAGCAGGGGGAGGCCTCAGTGTGCACGTGTCTCTTATGCAACCACCACCAGTCTTTATGCACAAAGTCACACTGGCGCTCACCCACAGCATAATATTACAAGAAGAGCAAACGTGCTAAACTCCAACACTGGAAAGCAGTGGCAACTTGACCAAATAAATACCAGTCATCATGACAAACTGCCCTAAGACCATGCAATAAATATACAAACCAAGCAGGTTGACTGCAGACAAATCCAGTTTTCTTTCCTTATAAAGCCCAGAAAGTAAATGGCCTCTCAGCCAGGTCAAAGCACTCAACCTGGTCATAATACTTCTTTTCAGACGCTTAATTTTTCTTCCCTGAAAAAAGTTTGTGCGCACAGCAGACAGCACGTGTGGGGGCACCCTGGATTGCACACACATGCAAGTCACCTAACCAAGGTTAACACCATGCAACAATACAAATGTGTAGTTTTTATTTCCACAAACTAAAAAAAAAACCAAAAAAAAAAAACCAATAAAATCTGCAAGAGCAACACAATTAAAAGAAAGTCATGATTCCTTTGTTTCGGTTAATTAATTCATTGATTTGCATAAGCCTACAAAGTTAAAGTTTTACTGTATTTAATTAAGGAATGGTAAATATTTGCTTGTGTTCCAGAATTGGCTGAGAATTGAGCACATAAAGCCAAAAAAAAAGACAGACTACTGGAGAGGGAAGGGAAATCATTCTCCATACAACAAACGTTTGTGGTGAGCGGATGGCAAAAAAGGTACGTTAAATGAATAAAGCCTCTGTGCTGCTGTTGCTGGCTTACAGCAGAGCTCTGGGTCACTCGGCTTCATTCCAACAGCTTCCTGTAAAAACACACCCTCACTAGGCTCCCAATGTGTGTTAAGTAACATCAAGCAGAATTATAGCAAAACACTCCAAAAAAAAAAGCCCACTCAAGCTTGAGAGACAGATGGAACGATGCATTGGAAGGGTTCACAGCCATCATATGCCAGTCTTTCACGTTATCTTTGACCCGTTATTTTAAGATGCAGAACTGTATGAATTATGATCAATTACACTTAGTATAGTCAAACATTTGCATAACCATTAACTGACTTTATACTGTAGTTATTAACATAAAGAATCTTAACACAATGGTGCACATCTGGCTTGTTTACAGATCATTTTCAGACAGGCGATAATAAAATAACCAGCTCTACTTTTGCTGTGCATCTTCTTTGTTGTTTGAAATGCCGTTGACATTTGTGAACTTGATTGTCACTGAGGCGTGTTTTCTGCAGCTTTTGCCAACTCATTGGTCGAACAATTTTTAACAATACCCAAAGCAAGTTTTTGTTGCACGCTGATGTGCACACCCGCATCAGCTTCCTTTGGTTAGTCACCTTTGCTAACAAATATTTCTGTACTTTTTGTAAAAAAAAAATAATTAAGTACATTTTAGAGTAGCAATGTAAATAACAAGTCAGAACCTCATTGAGGAAATTCCTTAATGAATGAACAAATGAGTAGTAATGCGGTAAAGCAAAATATATTGTTTTTTAACATTCTTCAAAATAGCTACACGTTGGTTACGGTCTTGCACGCTCTTGTAATAGTCACATACGCCTCTCTGTTGTTTAGAAATCTGACATTTCACAAATATTAAACGAATAAACCCAAGAGAACACATCCGCCTGAGATCAGTGAATCATTTCTTTTCTGTCATTACATTATTGTATAATTTTGACAAAAAAAAACATGCAAAAGGAAAATATGCATTATACTTTGGAATTTAAGTTTTCAGAACTGTCTAGCTTAAAGGTTTGTGTTGTAATAATTCATAAAAAAATAAACCATAAATTTAATGTAAAAAAAACCCCGGCCGCAGTGGTTGCCAAAACTTTAAATTAAAATCTACGGTTGCACTGTTGTTGGTTTTACGGCATTGTACTGTAAATTGTACGTAATTTCACAATATTTTACACTTCGTAACTGTCTAATTTTGCTATAAAAACTGTTCCTACGTGTAAATTCAAGCATTTAAATAATTATATTTATGGTTAATGACAATCTTTTTCATAGTTCAGAACTGTCTTGCTTAAAGGTTTTGGTTATAATAATTAGTAAAAAAAATAAACAAATTGTACATAGCAGCTGTGGTTGCCAGATTTTACAGTGAAATAATATACAGTAACACAGTTATTGTTATTGAATTTACAGGATTTTACTGTATAGAAACAATGTTTTCAAATGTGATGCCATGGGTTTCTTACAAAAATGCTCCTAATGCCGTTTTAGTTTTATTACCTGAATTTTAACTTAACCGTGTTGGTGTTTATTTATACGTGTTCGGTTTTTTTATATGTGGAATTTCTGTAAGGCGACCTTGGGTGTCTAGAAAGGCGCCAACACATGAAATGAATTATTATTAAAAACCATTTAAATTCATGCCTTTTCTATAAGAAACCATACAGGAATTTGTTCATTTACAGCAACAAACCGTATTTTCATATAATTGGAACTGTTAAATTTAAGGTCTTACTCTGTATTATGTTTTTTTCCACTGTACATTCTACAGTTAATAAATGTTAAATACGGTCTTTATCTGTAGCATTTAGAAAGTATTTTGCAGTTACATTTACCGATATTTTTTTACAGTACAGCCATTTATTTCCAAAAGCTTAACAAGTCCATGAATAATACTCTCAATTCAAAAGGAATTCTATATAGTTCCCTACATTGTCAAATAAAGAACCATCCTTTCGAATCACATATATTTACTACAGGCCAAGAATCACCCCACGCAACCGATCTGACTCCCTGCCTCCTTTAAAGTGACTTGAAACCATCAACACACAGCCAAAAACGACCAAGCCCATATAAAAACTAGAACACTCCACCTAGCACCCTTATGCCTCCAAATGCAGGAAATGGCAAAGACTCTTTCTCTCCACCTAACTTCCTGGGTCTGCAAGAAAAAGCACCATCCACAGCTATAGACACATGCACACATGACTGCACTCACAACAAGAACAAAAAGACCTTGATTAAATGTCAACAGGGGATTCAACAAAATCCTCTAATAAACTCATTATACTCTGCTACTGCCTATTGAACCACAATCATTAGATGGTGTTCAGTGTGCATATAAAACTACTGTTTTTTGGTGATTATTCTTGACATCACTGACTCATGCTCCATCTTTAAAGTGAGGGTTAGCAATAATTAATCAACTTTGTTTTTCTTTGCAATAATTTTTGCTACAACTCGTTCTGACATAGTGCTGCACCCAAACTGAGTCTCAAGATTCCTCCTTATCCCCAACTCTTCTCTGCCATTGCTTCTAAGTCAAACCAAGGCATAAGCCTTCATTAAAAAAGTTATTTTATTACATCACACTCTGCATGACAACCTCACTGGTGAATTTCCTCCAGCCCACACAAACCAGCATTCAAATACTCTGCACAACCGCCTCTGCATTGAATAACAAAGCGACTACAGAAAGCCAGCAGGGTAAACACAATGGGTGTGAGCGTTTTGTAGGCTTCACCCTGATTCAGCAAGCTCTATGTTCTGCATCGTGGAGGTAAGACGGCTAACCTGGGTCGTTCTGGCAGCAGACAGGCTGAGGTGTCGGGTTGTTGGACGAGGGCTGAACAAGAGCTGTGCTCCCAGCAGGAAGAGGCTGGCCCCGCTTCAGAAGCTGCTTGTGTTCGTGCTGACGGAAACGAGGGGGGACCTCTCTGGGTGGGTAGCGAGGGACTGCTGTACACTGTTGCTGGTGGTTGATTGATAGTGAGCGCTTGCCATTACCACCAGTGCTACTGCTGGCTGAGGGCTCGGACGGGATGGTGGGGGGAAGAGTGGTGGAGCTGGGCTTGGCAGAGTCTGGCACTGTGGACACAGAGATGAGAGAAGGGGAGAGGAATGGATAAAGTGAATTTAAGCACATAACGAAGGAAGGTATGAGTAGGTGGTTATGTGAATGTAATAACTACCTCTAACAATACCTTTGAGAGATACAAAAATAGTAAGTTTTTTGATCAAATTGGACTTTTTTGTTGTTTCGTCATTAACTAGGAATCTGATTTAGTTGTCTCTGGGAATCTGAGGGCGGTGGACACAATAAAGGTGTTACAATGAGAATAACGTGTCACTAAACCACGTTGTGGAATGGTTACATCAGAGAGTCAGACCCAGCAAAAATGAAGCAGTAAAAGCACAAATATCTGCATGAATGAGGCTTATACTTATGTAACAACTCCTCATTCACAGATGGGGTGATGATGACATGTGGGTTAAATTCAGCAGATGCTAAAAGCAGAAAAACTTAAAAGCCGTTACTGATTTAAGGATCTTCTGTAACTTTAGGCAGAGTGAGAAAATGTAATTAAAAATGCTAAGAAAATATGTCAGTAATGTCACTGACAGGGTTCGGGTTAAAGCAGTGTTAAAAAAACTTGGGAAAGAGCTTTTAAAGTCATTGTGTAAATGACAAAAATTTTGACATCAATTCTATTGTTGGATGTGAAACTAAACAGAACCCTCCCTTTTATCCTTGAAATTATTGAAACGGCAATTCATTGACCGTTTACTGGACTCTTCCTATTGACAACCATGCTCAACTTTACAATAGAAAAACACATTTTTAAAGCCTAGTACAAAACATTTTTGTAATCATTTGAACT
>SRMA01026824.1:0-17449 GCA_007224835.1 Danionella cerebrum | reverse complement strand
CGTTTTGTAGGCTTCACCCTGATTCAGCAAGCTCTATGTTCTGCATCGTGGAGGTAAGACGGCTAACCTGGGTCGTTCTGGCAGCAGACAGGCTGAGGTGTCGGGTTGTTGGACGAGGGCTGAACAAGAGCTGTGCTCCCAGCAGGAAGAGGCTGGCCCCGCTTCAGAAGCTGCTTGTGTTCGTGCTGACGGAAACGAGGGGGGACCTCTCTGGGTGGGTAGCGAGGGACTGCTGTACACTGTTGCTGGTGGTTGATTGATAGTGAGCGCTTGCCATTACCACCAGTGCTACTGCTGGCTGAGGGCTCGGACGGGATGGTGGGGGGAAGAGTGGTGGAGCTGGGCTTGGCAGAGTCTGGCACTGTGGACACAGAGATGAGAGAAGGGGAGAGGAATGGATAAAGTGAATTTAAGCACATAACGAAGGAAGGTATGAGTAGGTGGTTATGTGAATGTAATAACTACCTCTAACAATACCTTTGAGAGATACAAAAATAGTAAGTTTTTTGATCAAATTGGACTTTTTTGTTGTTTCGTCATTAACTAGGAATCTGATTTAGTTGTCTCTGGGAATCTGAGGGCGGTGGACACAATAAAGGTGTTACAATGAGAATAACGTGTCACTAAACCACGTTGTGGAATGGTTACATCAGAGAGTCAGACCCAGCAAAAATGAAGCAGTAAAAGCACAAATATCTGCATGAATGAGGCTTATACTTATGTAACACGCTCCTCATTCACAGATGGGGTGATGATGACATGTTGGTTAAATTCAGCAGATGCTAAAAGCAGAAAAACTTAAAAGCCGTTACTGATTTAAGGATCTTCTGTAACTTTAGGCAGAGTGAGAAAATGTAATTAAAAATGCTAAGAAAATATGTCAGTAATGTCACTGACAGGGTTCGGGTTAAAGCAGTGTTAAAAAAACTTGGGAAAGAGCTTTTAAAGTCATTGTGTAAATGACAAAAATTTTGACATCAATTCTATTGTTGGATGTGAAACTAAACAGAACCCTCCCTTTTATCCTTGAAATTATTGAAACGGCAATTCATTGACCGTTTACTGGACTCTTCCCATTGACAACCATGCTCAACTTTACAATAGAAAAACACATTTTTAAAGCCTAGTACAAAACATTTTTGTAATCATTTGAACTACAATGAGGCTTAGTACTACTCGTTTAAGTTCAAATCCAGCCTGCCACAAACACGAGTCAATGTAGACCACACAACAACCAATACGTTAAAGCAATGTGTGTTACTTTGAAGATTTTCAAAGTAGTCACGTCACAGATCGAATAATAAAGCTTCAAGCATCTAAACAGAAAAGTTTGAGACATGCACATCATAA
Source organism: Danionella cerebrum (assembly GCA_007224835.1). Taxonomy (NCBI): domain Eukaryota; kingdom Metazoa; phylum Chordata; class Actinopteri; order Cypriniformes; family Danionidae; genus Danionella; species Danionella cerebrum. The sequence continues at coordinate 16,099 of SRMA01026824.1, read as the reverse complement.
AAACTCCCCTTACTGCTGATTGGCTACATTATGTTTGGGTACTTGGCCACACACAACATTCAACATTCTTTGAATTGAATAATTCTTGAATTTTCTGTTTCTTATTCAAGATGACACCCATACAACTTGTTGAACGAACTAATATGAGGGAAACTGATACTATTTTTGTTGGGAGCAAGTATTAAATATCAGTGCATGAATACAATATTCCTGCCTTTCCAAGAAACACAAACTGTCTTGTGCTTCGTTTTAAAGAGTTGATATCATGATTGATATCATATTACAGCTGCTAGTTAGACAGCAGGGAGCGCACGCCCTTCATATTAATTACTATAACAGCCATGCCTTTTACATAATCACACGATAAAAGGTATAAAGGCAGCTCTTAAGAATATAATAAAGATCACTCTGTGCCACGTGTGATTTTTCTTTTGAATAAGATTATTTCCTATTATATATCATAATACAGTGGTCACCATAACACACCTTCTGACAAGCTCTTCACTAAAAGCATATAAGTGGCTTCAGACTGGGGATGGGTGATGTTTTATAATCAGAAAGCATTAGCTTGGAGATATAAACGTGGGTCCTCCGTGTAGTCATAAGTTGCTGAGCTCCTTTTACAACAGCTGAAGTAAAGAGCAAAAAGGTTGAGATGCCCTCAAACTGCTGACTTGCAACATATGAATACATTTAAGAGCATTTTTGTTACTGTATATAACTAATGTAGTACAACAGGTTTTCAAATCTGATCTGATCTTAAAAGAGACAGAAAGCATAGATGGAGTGACTGATGACTAGACATGAACAAGCTCACGATAAGATAGACATACTCTAGAATACTTCTCTAAATCACTTTATACTGGTGGAATAGACACCAAACGCCTTTACTGTTGCTAACACCATCCGTTCTGCCAAAAAAGGCAAAAGAAAGATCTTTTGGAAGATAAGGACTGCAGGAAGATGCACTATAATAAAAATAATTTTTAAACATTTATCAATGCAATGCACTGTTTTATATTAATTATATTATACACACAGTATGCCATTTTACACAGGAATCTCCATTAACTACTAATGTTTAAAGCTTAGAGGCCTCTACACACTGTCTGAATTGAGATTCGCACAAATCTTCTAATGGCTTCTTCGCCTGCATCAAGGAAATATTGATGCAATGACGCTCCCTTGGCTGAAGATGGCATATGCACTACAACAGATGCTCACCACGCCAAACAGGGAAACGGGAAAGAAGAACGGCAAGAAGAAGACAACAACAGAGAAGGATTAAAAAAAAAATCATGGATGTCGCAAGGGTTTATACTGTTGGAGGCTAAACACAGGGTGCTGTTAGTCGAAGTAAAATCAAGACAAATTAAAAATATACAGAAAAGAGATTATTTGTGGTGTGCCATTTCTTTCCAAAATCGCTAGGAGATGCGCTACTAAGTGGCTCTTTTCCTTCCTATTCACTTCATTAAAACATTGTTACCTTCTCACTTAACCGCTCTCGTATCACACCAACATTCAACTCACTAATCACTTTATCCATAAAAAAACAAAGCATCGACTTAATAAGTATTTCATTCATTTATGCTCTGGTGTGGTTTAAACGCTGGCAGCTGAAGGGAAACTTAAACTGCATAGTAATTCCAAAAAAAACAAAGATCCACCAAAAAGTTAGAAAGACATGGCCAAGCAGCAGAGTGAGAAGTGTAACCCACTCTCAGAACCTGGGTAAACAATTTAATAGCCAAAAATATAACCTGTATTCATATAATTGGACGTCCATGAATAGTACAAAGTAAAAAAAAATCCAATCATATTTAACCATCATGCAGTAGTAGCTTTCCTGTGCTACTAATGTTTTAAAATTGAGATCCATACACAGATTTTTTTTTTAGCACTAAACGAATATAATTTTTCTAGGCCACATAATTCATCCCTACTTCAGACTAAACATAATTTCTTCATTCGTCATTCTCGATGACTGTAAAAAGCTCTCACGCACTATAGACAAAGCTACAGGAGAGGCCCAGTGTGAAGCTGAGCAGGCGTAAACACGTCCTTTCTTTCTCTCTCTTCCCATGAAAGTCCCTCCCCCCGCAGTGGCCCCATGCTCTCTTTCATGGCATGTTTGCAGCACAGACGCTCTCCAGTGGCGCAGTCGCAGTGCTAAACTGGAATCGCTGACGCCAATCCCTGATTAAGTCCAGCTCAGGCTGCCAGCCACGAGCTGGATCGACCAATCTCTGCAGATTCCCCCACCCTCCTTTGCTGCTCGCTCACACACATGCATCTCATTGCTAGAGCCGATTATGAACGTGCTACAGGAAGCTTATGGTCTCCAAACTGCACGGCTAATTTCTCTTGATTACATTGGAAGTACCTACGGATACTGTCTTTTACACTTTTGCCCCAGGGCTGTGAAAATTGGCATCAGTATTTTTGATAAAGGGCTTTCTGGAAGCTTCTGTGGAAACTGTCAGAGCTCGTCCAATCAAAGCACAGCACTGGAGAGGGGAGGTTTCAGAGTTGAAGGTGGAGGGAGATGCAACGTGTCCTCCAATAGGAGATGAGGGGGAAAAAAACTGGCTGCATGCATCTTAATCCAGCTCTCTGATCACTAGACACAGATCCACACAACAAATCCTCACCCATTATGCTGTTTGGAGACTGATGTGGAGTGGAATGTTTAATTATATTATAAATACCAGCCAACTGAGGACCATTTTAGAGCTGTGATGTTATGACACTTAAGCTCTATTACAGCATACAGAGAAATTCAAATGAGTACTTAAAAAACAAATGGCTATTAAAAACTACTACGACTTCTGTAATAATAATAAAACCGATCAATTAGACAGACCTATTGCAATAGAGCAGTGGAACCCAGTAACTCAGCTCATGAAAGATGCTGGGAAGAGATCCGTTTTAAAAGATTAATTAGCTTGATAATGTGTTTTGCATCTGCTGCACAATTTTGCTTTTCATCTGCAATCCTGACCATTTCTTTGTGTTTCTTCAAAAGAACTTGAGCAGCACACCTTGAAACCATGTTTGGACCTTTGTCTGGGGAAAGACCTTGTTAATGCAGTATAACTACCTTTCATCTTGTTGCTAAGCTCAATTTTGCCCTGACAAGAAACTTTCTCAACTTCAACCTTGATAGCAGAGTTTTACCATTCCACTCTTAATTTTAAACATGCTACACAGTAATTTCTGTTTTAGTTAATCACAGAGTTTCAACCTATGCGCAACACTGATCATATATCATATTTCTTTCAAATTTTTGGATGTGCTCTAAAAAACTTTGCAATGGAATTCTTGGAGTAAACAGAAGCCTATAGTTTCACAATTTACCACATAAATCTACAATTAATTAAAAATCCTAAATGTATTGCCTATTAGTTCTATTTACTGACATTGCTTTTAAACATAGTATATATTAAACATAATTATAGTTCTGTGATAAAAAATACTTCTGAAACCTGTAATTTATAGCTCCCACCATTCTAATAATTTTTAACCTGAAAAAAATCCAGAAAACCCAGAAAATTGAAATTTCACTGGTCAAATTTGATAATATTTGATATTATTTGCAGCAGAATAAATTTTTATCGTCTAAATTTACGGTCTAGTTAAAAAAAAGTTGTATTGTGCTATCAATTTTAAATGTTTTATGGTATTATATTAGTTTGTTGGTAAACACAGCTGCAAATACTTTTTCACACTGTACCAATACAGCAGAAACCAGATATTGAAATTGCTACAAAGCAAGAAAAACAGGTTTTTCTTAGTACATCTGTTTTAAACTTTTGTGCAGGATTTCAAAGGATTTTCACAAGACACAACGATAAACAAGGCACATCCCAGATGTGGATGTACTAAAGTAACTTCTCAGAAAGAAAAGTGAATTTAAAGTAAGCGTTAACGTTACCCTCCGTACTTCAGCCTTTCAAAGGGAAATGTCAGGTTGGTTTGTTATGATTTTTCTTTATTTTGTGAACTAATGGAGTTTGAAACTGATACTTGAGAAATTATCTCATGGGAAAAAACAACTATGCTAAAAATAACACTTTAAACTTCACTTTATATAAATAAACTTCATAAATTAAGAACTTAAATGGTATCCAATGTTTTACGATTATACCTGCTGTTGCTTATTGGCCATGGACACAGACAATTATTTTAAATCCCATTCTTCCAAAGTTATTTTCTTTTCATAAAGCATATCACCAGCAAGGGATTCATTTTCATTGGACTGCTCTCCTCAAAACTATTTATTTACTGATAGATGAAAAATTAATGCCGCTTTTAAGCCTTCGTAAACTGATAAACACCCTTAATGTACAGCAATGCTACACAAAATGTGCACGGCTGAAATTACAATACCTAAATACAGAGAAGTCACCTTAAATCTAACTACAGCACACTGACTGTGCCTCTTACTGTACTACACACACGTGTGTGTGCCCATAATGACAGGCTCTCCAACATGAGCCGCAACTTCAAATGAAGGCCAGTAAATGCTGAGTGGCTTTATTTGGATCAAAAGCACATTTCTGTAATATTTTGAGACCGTGAGCCAGTTATGATTGCAGACAAAGCCATTATGATGTGCTGATTTGATTCAGACTTCACAGAGAAACCTTTATTTATGGTCAATATAATTGATCAGCATTTACAGTAGTTTACAGCCTTCAATTGTGGAGACAGCAGACGCATATTGCACTACCGAATCATTAACTGCCACTTTGGTGAATTTTTCTATAATTATTTTGAACCATCCTTATCATCATTATAAAGAACACAAGAATCAGTGTCATCAGACTAGTTTGGTTTAAGAAATGTGCATTAAAACACATTCAGTTTTCATTACATTAAGCTTTGTTTCATGTTAATAAAATTTTTAAAATAATAAAAAGAGATACAGTTTTTGAGAAAATCACAAAAAAATGATGCTTTATTTAAAAAGTTGATATGTCAATATTCTGTGGTATTTTTTATTTTATGATTAACAGCATTTGTTTAAAGAATTGCAGGCTTTTAATTCTGTTCATTAGATTTTTTTTTTCCGAGCTCAGAAGTTAACCAGTGTTTATGTACATCCTCTGGAGTCAGACACATGAAATGTTTCCCCCTAGGGTGGCACACAGGCAGCCTGTGATGTTTTTTGCATCCCCAGGTCCCAAACTACACTGGTTGCTATGGAGATAAACATAGTTGTTTTTCTCTCTTAACAGAGGAGCATCTGCCACTTCCTCACCAAACACGTAAACCTCATTTATGTGCGCATGACGAAGAAACTCAGACCGGTAAAATACAGGGGTTGTTGTATAAACTATTAACAAAAAGAATTCAATTTCGTCAGCAACAAAAGGCCAATTGTTTTACATAATATAAAACATAAATAAAGATTCCGTGTTGATTTCAATTTTCATTTAAGTTTTAAATACCAAAAGCATATTTACAAAAACAATGTATATTTTTAAATATCTGTGAAAAACAAAGCAGCTGTTTAAATTTTCCCACTTCTGTTCTCTGACAAATTTGCTACATCCCTCTGTACCCCACTGCTAGGTATTAGAGCCTAGAGAACACCTTTCAAAAATGTCAAATATCAGTGCCTTCCTACAAACAATAAAAATACTAGAGAGTGACAGATACACAGCATTTCCAATATATATTTAATAGAATATTGTTTTGGCAGTAGCCTTTATTTTTAACCAATACGTAATAAACCGGTATACATAAAATGTATAATTAAATCTTCTATTTTGTCAAATATTTAAGATTTTTTTCATGTTTTGTATCGATGCACAAGATGCATGACACAATTTAAGTAAAAAATAAATTGATCCCTGATCAGTGAACCATGCATGTGGCTTTAATGTGTACTATCTCAATGACAAACCAATGAAATCATCCTTTAATCATATACAATAAAACTCTATATGCCATACAGAGACTCGGACACCCTGCAGGAGTGAGATTAGCTCTAATACGATCTACACAATTGAGAGTGACGTGTGACCGACCCGGTCAGAGAACTGCACGCCATTCAAGACTTCAAGCACAAGTTCAAGAACCAGAGGATGTCATTACTGAGAAAAGTCAGCAGAACGTGGGTCTAGCATGCTAATATCATCGTTTTCCTTGCAGGGAACGAGAGGGGTCTGGCGATCTTAATTAGCCGCGTTTAAATATGCAGCTGTATTTAAAGCCTGCGGTTCCTCACAGAGAGATGAAAAGCAAGACTGAGAGCTGCTCTACATGAAAACTGGAGCGACTGGGAACAAGCCTCGTGGGACCCGCATAGAGCTGTATAATTCCAGACCATTGCTAAGCTCCATTAACCAAATGTTAGATGAGCATCTCTGAACAGAAAAAGAGCTATTTTCACCATAACTTATGATTTGAACAAATTTACACACCAATCTTTCCTTCTTTCTATGTTTTTCTTTGTTAAATGCCCGATCAGCTTCTTTAGCTCATTCCAGGGCACTAGGAGTCTTATATAGGGTCATAAGTATATGTTAAAATGCTATCAAACTTAATTTTAATGTAGTCAATCATGGTTATAAATTTACTTACTTTGTAATTAAAGAAAAACTCATACATTTAAATAATTAAAATACATGCAGGCTTAACAAAAGCATACATACACTCACTGACACTTTTATTAGGTACACCTGACTTGTACCAGGGTGGACTGTCTTTTGGCTTCAGAACTTAATACTTTGTGGTATATTTTCTACAAGATACTGCATACATTCCTCAGAGATTTTGGTTCATATTGACATGATCGCATCCCAAAGGTGCTCTATTAGTTGAGATCTGTTAACTGTCAAGACCTTTTATTTAGAATGAACTCTTCGTCATGTTCAGGAAACCAGTCTGAGTCAATTTGGAAGTAGTCATCAGAAAATTGGTAAGACTGAGGAATGGACAGTCAGCAGAAATACTCTGGCTGCCATGTGATTGGCTGATTAGAAATTTGCATTAAAGAACAGTTGTACAGGCGTACCTAATAAAGTGGCCGGTGAGCATATCCCTTCATTCCCGCCTTACGATAATAGTAATTTTCTGAGATCAAACGCTGTTAAATATTTGTAGGGTGGTAGAGCCAGAGAGAATACACACTGCAGGCATAATACAAGATGGCGGTAGGCTGCACTGCCTGAGGGAGGCTATAAATACTGACCCAGTCAGAGAGTGTCTCCGTCTCCCACTCCCTCAACATACACAAAGCCCAAATGAGAAAACCACCAAAGCCTCTTTCAAGCAAGTGAGAAATTCAGCAACAGCAGTATGTGTCAAACTGAGTCCAGACCAAAGACAATACTGGATAAAACATCAATATGTAAGAACATTTTCGGGTTACCAGGCGTGAGATATTCCAAGTTGCTCTTTCTTTATTGCATATTTTACATTTTTGTGTCGAAGGATGACCCAAGTCTACAGGCCTACAAAAGTTGAGCAACATCTTTACAGAATGATTTGCAGAAAATAATAAATGCATTTGAATAGTTTTGCATCACTGTAAAGAAGCTCAATAAACATGAAAGCCCTGAATATTTGCTTTATGAATATTTGAACTAATTAGTTGAAACTATTTTAAGAAAATGAACATAAAATATGAATAATAAACAAGCCCAGCACTGTGGAAAATGTATCTTGACTAAAAGAGCATTTAGGTGAAGTTAGATGTGTAGCATTCACTCACTAGGGGGCTGTACTGACATTCGTGAAATTAGTGCATGCAAAATTTAATAAGAAGACTTCTCTAGTTAAAATTCCATTTATTTTAAAATGAAAATGGGGCAATCGATATTTGTCCATTTATCTTTAAGCAACTATTAAATAAAACAAAGTTTCAGACATGGTTTGAAGTAGGGCTGTGCAATTGATCACATTTTTTGAGATTTTGAGTCTCAACAATCACAAAAATGGTGTTGTTTATTTTGGTTATTATTGTGGCCCACATTTGCATTTGTGACCATTTTATGACCCTAAATGAGCAACCTCATTTCGATTCATTTGAGTTATATTTAGATATTTTGAATATAAAAGATTGTGGCAGTGAATTACATTGTTGGTGTTATTTGTTTGACCTGTCTTAACCCTGGGGAGTTTTTTTTTTTTTTTACCACGCAAAAATTGCTCAAAAAATTAAAAACAAAAAATTAAACAATAGCACACGCACCAGTGCATGCAGAGAATTCTAAGGGTTCTAATCTGTTTTAAGGAGAATTCACAGTTCTCTTTGATGAGTAATCCTGTAAAAATAATCGTGATTTCAAAAATGCAGCACTGGTTTGTAGTTTCCTCACTATTAGGAGCAGATGTGTTTAATCAATGAAAAATGACATTGACCAAAGTGATTTACAGTTGTGATCTTGGTCGGACACAGAACTGCAAGTCAGTTTTTCTTTTAATCACAATGCTGCTAGCAGACAATCCTAGCAGTCAAAAAAATCGGATATTAGTTCTGAATGTGTATCACAACTTAACCATGAAATTGAGCATTAATTAATTCAGCCATCACAAGAGTCTCTTTTTTTCAAGATTGTTGCATTAGCATTACCCTGCTTAATATCATAGACTCCGTTAAAAAAAAATAACTGGATGTAAAATTCCACATGAACACAGAAAACATAAAAGCTACTGGTCTGTTGGGAGGAAAGTGTCAGTTTCTCTGGTGGCCGTGTCATCCAGAGCAAAAAAAAGCATGCTTTACAAGGCTATGATTCATCACTCAGCTGGCTGGCCAGCATGTACACAGTGGGCAGCGTCTGGCCTCGAACATGAACAGTCTGGGTATCAACTTATGGACCAGCAGCCAGAACTCAAAGTGGATCAAGGGATCAAACTCGTCTTACAAAGTGAGAAAGTCAAGGACAAAGAGTCGTTAGCAGTAATTAACTCAGCAAATATGGCAATGGAATGCAGTGTAATGAGAAGAGCTTTTAAGTACATAGGTGTTAACTCAAAGGGAACCTGTGTGAGCTCTTTGGCCTGATGTAGTCTTGCTGAGTGATGCAACGTAAACTTTCCACAACACATGACCCTGTTCCCTTTCCAATTATTTTAATATCAGGTTATGCACTCTTTGTTCAAAAATCTCTTACTTCTAATATATGAGCATATTTACTGTGCAAAATTTGGTAAACTATGACTGGAATTAAATAAACAAAAATAGTTAAATAATTGTAATCAAGTTAAAATTAATCGAGATTTTGATTTTAGGCCAAATGGCCCAGCCCTAATATTTACACAAGTTTGCAGTGAGTAACCAACTTGTGGCTGAACTCATGAGTGCCTATGCCGAAGCAAATCCCATTTAATGGAATTAAATAAGTTTTACTTGGTTTTAAAAGATCCCTTTTGGTCCACCGGGTGGAGACATATGATTTTGTGCACATGGTAAAAAGTCAAGGTTAAACAAGCCAAATTGAAAGAAAAAGAATGCGAGGAAGGATGGTATAGTTTTTTTTTTTACAGTTGCTAATACAAGAGGCCAAAACAAGAGACTAGAGCCGACAAGAAACTTGAGCAGGTTCTCACTTCAATTGTTCCCAGACCTACAACGAGAAATATATACTTCCTTGAGAATTTATCCAAGTTGAGCATGTGAGTTGGTCCCTCTGCACAGCCTCCTGGGCCTCTCATGAATAGAAAAGATGGCCCTCCCCCTCTTTTACATAGCACAGCAATGCTTCCTTAAGGATATTCATACCTCAACGTTCAACAACACTTGCTTTAAAGATGTGAGCAATGAAGTTGCATGTGAAATAAGAATTGAAAACAAAAACACAGTTAACTGTTTCATCTTGCAAATCCATATCCATTTATGGTTGTCAGTTTATTATATTAGAAAATATCTCTAAATCTGCAATAGATTCAAATTCTTCACTCACCACTATCTTTTTAAAAGAATATCCTTATGTTAGCAAGCTCGCATTTAACATACTTTCTAATAATCGTTAGTAACAAACATTCACAGAAAAGGTCTGTATTCAAAAAGAATAGAAAAGATTCACCGGTTTGGTTTGGTTCATTTGTGTTCAGGAAGATAAACAGAAACTCAATATTTTAACACAACAAACTATTATTGTGACCCAGTCAGATGTATGAGAGCTGGCGAAATCAAGCCAAAATGTGTTAGCTGTACAGCAGTACTCTACGATAAAAACGTAGCCAAGTCCTAAAAACATAGCGTACACAAAACCCAACAATCCACGCCGCCATATTTGTTTATAAGTAGTCTCTGTGCTTTTGGCAGCTTTCTTTGGCCAAGACCCTATGAGGGCATATAAATGACAAAAAAACAATCATTTTCATAGTGTAATGTATGAATCTGACCATAACTGACCGAAGAGCAACAAATGAGTTATTTAATGGGAATGACTCTTCAGAAAAAGCAGACTTTACTATTGTGTTTATTGGCGTTTTTAGTTTAGAAAATGGGCACATCTTGTTAAACTTTACTAACAAGGTACAGGAAGACTTCAAAAGAGGTAGTAAAATGAAATTACTTCTAAATGAAACGTGCTACTACAAAGGGCTTTAAACAAAACTCTTGGTCATATTTCAAAGAGTGTACGCCATGAACATTGAATAATACCCAATGTTTAGATGTTCTTAATAATCGTATATATTAAGATGTTCTTAATAATCACAAAAATACGTTTCTTTCTATTGTACTTTCTTCACTAGGAAATAGTGAAAATAAATGTGACATGCTTCTCCTTGAAATCCTGTTAACCAATCAGAACACAACTTCAAGATTCTCAAAATGTTTCCAGAGAATTGTGCGGATGTTCAGCCAACAATTCGTTGAGACTACTTTATGAGTAACCTGGGTTTTTTTTTTGTTCGGGTCAAGGACTTCAATCTAACCTTCAGTGTCATAGTTTTCCCACTAACATGTCCCGGGGGTACACACATTACAGGTCACCAGTCCATCACAAGGGCACGTGCCACTGCTCTGGGAATTTAGACAAATTAATTACAGTTTTTTTGGAGGAAAGCCGGAGCGCATAGTAGTAACCTTACAAGCACTTCAACCCAAGAACTGAATTGACCCAAATATTGTAAACGTCTGTTGATTAAAAAGATTCTTTACTAGAAGCTTTACCCCTCCCCAACTTATCCACATGATGAACCACCAAGAAAACGATTTGAAATCCAAAAGATCTAACAAACAGAAGGCACAGACATATCCTTATCACATACCTTTGGTAGAGTGGCCTAAGAGGGGATAAAGAAAGATGTGAAACAAAGCAAAACCAGATTAGATCTAATTAGCAGAACTGAGAGACTGTCCCTAGTGCACCAAGATTAAAGAAATGAGAAGCTCAGCACCGACAAAGATCCAGGGGATGAAAGCGACAAAGACAACCCAACTCCCAAGTGAATTTTAGACATACGGTTCCAATAGTGTTAAATCTGATGTTTGAGAATTCCAGTGTTAGCAGATGCTCTAATGAGATTTATGACCGTCTATCCCTTCAACGACATAAGCCCTGCTCCCATCTGCCCCACGACAGCCCTTTTTGGCAGCCAAAATTTACTACCTCATACCTCAATCTGACTCCTTGCTCAATGAAAGGGTGTATGACCTGTTCTATTGAAGTGCTAGTAAGGATTGCTAGACCAAATAAGTCAGCAAAGAGCTGTTCCTTTTTGGTCACATTAGTCATCATACGCATTTCCTCGACTGCGTTTCGATTGGTTAGAATGAAAACGCACATGGAAGTAAACAACAGAATTCAAAATACCTGAAGTTACAAACACTCTTTGTAGTTAGCTTCCATGATAAATGCTGCTTTGTAAATAGACACACGCCAGCCCAGAATGCCATCCACAAGCAAGTACGGTGGCTGTATACATTCGAACAGCATGTTTGAGCAAGTCTTGGACCACTTTTTTTGTCCACTTTTGGTCCGATTTATAGTATGGTTGTTGCTATCTCATCTGCCCAGATATTCCATACTAAAAAGGGAAAACAAACTCTAGTTTGATTAACTCAAACATAACAAGTCAGGTGTGAAAGCAGCCTGAAAGTGAATAGCTCTAGGGCTTAAAAATAAGAAATCAACCGTACCAATAAAATCACTCATTGGCAGTGAAAATTAATTAGCAATGGGAAAGACTACAAAATATAAATATCCACACGAAAATTCAGGTCAAAATATAGTTGTATAAGGTGCAGCGGCCATGTGAATTAACTCTAGGCTTTCTCGGGCTAATAACAGCAACTTAGATGTCTAGTCTACCTTTTATTAAATATTTGTTTCCAACCATAAACACCATTAACTATAAACAAAATGCAGCACCAAAATAAGGGAAAGGGAGGAGCTTATGACAAGTTTATACAAATTGATTATTTGCATACATGAATTATATTGCCGTCCAAGCCAAAAATACATATACACATACATACATACATATAATTTAGACACTAAAAATCCATGGAATATATCGTTATGGAGAAAATGCCTAGAAAATATGTCATGCTATGATGCAGCATTATCAAAAAGAATTATAACTGACCTTTGGTTTTCTGTTCAGCAGCCTGTAAAGGAAAAACAAAAGTAGACTGAGAGTTGAACTACTTCAGGGCCAGTGTAAAAATTGGTCTACAAAAATAAGAGGTCTTTTTTTCTGGAGCGTTTAATGAGATTGACTTTGGATCATATTGGTATAATATTTGTAAGTATGTTTTTTTTATATCTGCTTAAGATATTATAAATATAATCTTAAATAATAAGATTTAATATAGGACCCATGTTTATTTTTCATCCATTTTGATTTACACTGTGCTATAGTTAAAGACACAATATGCATGATTTTTATATGGATGATTTTATTAGTCACTATCTAAAATCATACCTAAAATTCATTACTAAGAATTTCTTGGTTAGAAGGAAAAGACAAAGAACAATATTTTTTACTAGCCAAGTTTTTTTTGTTAAACTGAACAATTACAGAATGATTTCACAACAGCCACACAACCATTGAAGCAGAAGCTCATCATTGCATTCCAGGTATTTACTGAACTTTATGATTTGTTGAGGCCCTTTTTATGCAAAGTATGTCTTTAGACAGTTTTTTAACAGAGAGCCAAGTTTTTTTTTCACACATATTTTCTTCACACTTATTTAGGTGTGATATGCGAATGACCCCTATATCTTCTGTGCTATTGTGGTGGGAGCGCACTGAACACAAACACACTCTGCCTCATCTCAACAGTCAAGAAAACAAAGACTCCCTTTTCCTTTTAAAATGCAAGTAAAACTACATCGGGAACCTTTAATAACGACTTCAACAGTAGCTGCAAGATTCACGACAAAAAAAATCCTTTCAAAAGCACCACACATGAAGTGCATAAATATATCTATATATCTTATATAAACCTGTCTAAAATTGAGCTGCGCAAGGTATTGCTTCATCATCATCATCATCATGAAACATCACATGAAAAATTTCATTAATCTCATCCCAAACGGTGCAATATCAAGAATATACACCAGTTACTAGCACTTCAGCTCAGAATATATGGAATTTGGATACGGTTAACTAGAAGTATAGTCAAAATAGTTAAAGATTTTGCTATTCAAGCATTTGACCCATTAGTGTTATTTATCTCATTACAGTTATAAATGTTTTTCATTTTCTTTATGTCTCATATGCAATAAATTTCAATCTGATGCATCATATAAGTCAATATATATGTTTTTAATCCATACAAACTCCAAGTATCCGCTAGATGATGTCAGTAAATACAGTAAACAAAACTTGAAACTTGAGGCTCACACCAACACATATAATGACAGTTAATCACAGATAGACTAGGGAGTGTATTCAATTATAATTTAGGAATATATTTATATATATATGCTATTTAACTGGCGATTAAAATTTCAGCATACATTCTCTGAGGTTGACCGTATACTCGGTTTAAAGAGAAGCAAATAAAAGTTTACCTTTTTCTGAGCACCTTCCTTCTTTTTCTTTTCCTCTGTTTTTTTCTTTTTCTTTTCTTCCATCAAATGGTCCTCCTCTTGTGTGATGCTTTTTGTCACATGGCTCTGAAAATAATATCAGATGTGCAGTGAGATACCAACATTTGCTCTAAACTTAAATAACCACCGTTATAATAAAATTGTTATTAGATTTAATCCACAGTGACAACACCCAAGTCAGTTAGATACATTGAAAATAAAATAAAAGACAAAATAGCAATAATAAATGTACACTTCCTTATTAGCTCTTTTTTAAGGACTATAAGATCAATGTGTGTTAAATTTAACAGCTATTTTAGGGGTTCGATTATAAATTTAAATAAAACAAGTTTAGATAAAACTCAAATTCAATTAGACACAATAAAATTAAAGTTTAAATAGACAGATGATTCTCCACACTGTTGAACAGAATTGTAATAAATACACGGACAAATATTTTATAAAGTGAAGTAATGAAAGCACAAACACTGTTTTCTATGTTTTGCAGGAAATAAAGTGACCCAAGCTTTCCAGACCAAACAAAGTCTGGTTTATCACTGACAGCAGCGAGGAACAGGAATAAAAACACTGACTTTGAACTGTGTTCCTAGTAAGCCACCTGCTTTCAGCAAAAACACCCAAGAAAAATACCGGTGAGACTGAGGGTGATGAGAACTCTACGTGGGAGACCAGGACTGAATGAAAACAAATATATATACAGTGATACTCCGAGTTACGAATTGTATGAGATCTGAACGTCAATGATTTGTTAAGGGTTCTACATAATTTAGTATGTAGAACCCTTAACAAATCATTTAAAAGCCTCATTAAAAATATTGAAGCGTTTATTTTGACACTGACAAAACACTGAAAGAATTTTAGATTAAAAAACAAGCAAAATTCCAGATTAGCTAGTGTAAACTTAGTACACGTCCATATATCCATATATTTTTGTTTTTCCCCCACACAGCATACAGTTCTGTACAAAATCTTGAAGCAGGTGTTAAATTGTTGTAAATTAGTATTGAACATTAATTATTTATATTCATCGATAAACAAAATTTGGTGCAGAAACAAAGAAGAAATCTAAATCAAATCAATATTTGGTGTTATTACCCCATTATTCTATCTATAAAGTTTTTGAAGGAACTCTACAGATTTTATTCTGAAATTACCGTCATAAAAATAAATCAATACATTTAGACATTTCAAAATGAAAGCCAAGGTTTATTTTGCAACATTTTAGCATTCCTGGCCAGGGTGAATAAACCGATGTGTGAGAATAATCCACATCTTAATATCTCAAAATGAAACTGTTGATCTGACTTGATTGTCTCATTTGCATTTACTAGTGATGAGCTCCAAGTTGCAGGCAGTCTGACATGAGAGTAGGAAACTGTGGAGAGACTAGATACTCTTTGGGCACACAGCCCAACAAATGTCAGCACCACAACAAACTGAGTGGTAGCCCTCGGGAAGCTGCTGGCTAGCAACAGCAACAAACAGTGAGAGAAACCTCTGCAGCCCCTCAATTGTACACAACATATAATTCCCATCTTTCAAAGGGAGCAGACAAGACTTGCAAGTGAACCCCAGAATGATAAAGCTACACTCAAAACATAAAAGATGAACCTTCTAAGTCTGAAGAGCGTTGGAAAATTTGTTAGTGTTTGAGGGCATAATTTTTCATAGATGTCCAGTTCCTGGTGGCAAACAGCAGCTAAAAATAGAATTGGCTGAATGACTTGCAACCACAGCAGACTGATTACTTTCTTTTTCCTGCAACATCACTAATGAAAGCACTTTCACAAGCTCTGCTGACTATTAAATCCCCTAACAGATCTCAGAAAGATGTCTTCTATAAAGAGACATCATTATACTCAAATCCTGTTTTTCAGCGATTCCACCGTTGGCAAAACATAATGCAAAACCTACAGCAGTACAGCCCTGTAATGTGATATGCACTAAAGAAAGCAATGTCCTCAAATGTTAAGAAGATCAGAGTAATGTTTTATTGGTTTGACACTTGACAAATAAAAAGTATGCACTAACATGACTTTACCACTTGGCCCCGCCCACCTTCACTGAGA
>SRMA01026823.1:401944-442909 GCA_007224835.1 Danionella cerebrum | reverse complement strand
AACTTTTAGACGACTAGTGGCTGATGTCAAATGTAAACTTAAATGCATTCATATTTGCTGATCCTAGCAGATTAGCAGAAGTGCCAGGCAAATGTATTGATTTTAAACCAATCCGTTTCCTCTGCTTTTAGGAAAAGCTATTTGCAGGATGCTTGGTTTAAACTAAAGCCACTATAATGGAAGTAAATGCATGTGAGAACATCAATTCTCTCCCTGACAGCCTTGGGCAGATAAAGTTCAAATGACTGTATGTTTGAGGCTGAAATTTAATTGGACAAAAGAAATGGGTGTACTTTTCAGACCAGTTTTGCAGCCAAGAAAACCAGCTGAAATTAAGAAGAAAAAGCAATATGATTTCATTGAAAGAAAAGTGAGAATTTTGATTGTTTGGGTTGGTGTGTGCTTTGGAAAAAGTTTAAGCCCCACATGTTATTTTCCAATATAACTATGCTTTTAAAAAAAGCATTCCTTTACTTGTGAAACCTTTTATGTCACAAAAAAAACATAAAACAAATCTAAAAATCCAATTTAAACAAGATTGCAGTTTACATAGTTGTTATATTATTTTACACATAAAAACTGAAGAAAAAAAAACATTTAAAAAGCAAAAAAAAATGACTTGTTTGCATTCTGTGCATGAGCACACAACTAGTAGTGAGCACTATTCTGAATCCATAATTTCATAAACCGCATTTCTTAGCATTTAGTCTTTCTTTCCTTAGAATTTGTTATGCTTCAGACTGACAGAGTTCTAGTTTCACCTTTGAACATCTTAGACCTGCTGATGGATGGATCTATAAAAATCTCCAGATGTGGCTCTCAGAGTTACAAACTACCACAGGGACACACCGAACCATTCCATTCTGAATGAATTTAAAACTATTGGTCTCAGCCAAAACTCACGATCACATCAGTGGTGAAACACAAACATGAGGATCGTCTGTTCTCCTCTATTCTATTGCATGTTTCATTGAAAAAAACATGAAATTTATCTTTGCATTACACTGGCTAGGTCAACATTTATGTGTCATTCTCCTATCACCTGGAACAAAAGTGAACTGAGAAGTATCTGCTGAGGGATATGGCAGTTGATGTGGGAAGCTGAGTGCTTTAAATTGCGGTGATGGGCTCCGCCGTTCACATTGGGCTAATGCCATCTGTTCACAATGATGGCCATATGGCAAGCTTTCTTTCCCAGGGTATAAAATACAAACAAATGTGTCAGAATGCAAGAGCTTTTTCCTCAGCAGCTCGGCTAGAGGCAGCATTGCAATGTGTGGGGATGTGATTGCTATTGCCACCTTTGTGTTACAAGTTTCTTGATGTTGCTATTTGGCAGAGGGAATCTGTCATGGCTGAGGAAAGGGATATTTTCCCTGTGTTATAGAAAAACAAACACTTACTTGTCAACCTTTCACAATTGCGAGTTCTATTTTTTTCCTAGAGGCTTTTAAATTTCATAAACAAGCCCATGTTTTCTAACTAACGAACAATGGCAAAGCGTAATTGTGCCTCTCTCTATCAGTTTGCCTTTGTTTTAATGGCTAATGTTGGAAATTAGCTGATGCAATGAGTTTTTTTTTTCTTTGGCATGAGGTAGGTGTGTAACTCCTGATTTGAGTTTGTGGCTTTGTTCTTGTGAGTGTCTGTGGCTGAATTACTGAAGCCTGGGAGAAGTCCGAGACCCCAAATCACGTGGCAAACACATGCTGAAAGGCTCATTAATCAAACTCAGAGTCACAGATGTGATGACTTCCACACAAACTGCCAGCAGACTGTGAAAGTCACATCCAACAGAGTCGACTGTCAAACAGCAAGGCCTACACCAATGGTTCAGCTCATTGTTGCTTCCTTTCTTTGAAGGTTTTCAATTATTCCTTCTCTTCCTTATTTTCCCTACTGTAGAAATTGAATTTCTATCTAATCACTTGGTAAAGTAGAAATATAAATATACAGATTTACATGCGTTTAACATTATTTAAGACAAATTTACTGTTTGTTGCATTTAATTGTGGGAAAATCTGTGTAATTTATATCTTTTGTTCACGGTTTCTGTCTTCTTGTTTGTAAAGAAATTTTGTGACATTTTTTTGTCCTATGACAAATCTGCTTTTTAATTATTCATGAGTCTGACCTCTATTATCATGTGAGAGGACTTGGCCTATTAATAATTGACAAATCCTTGACACGTCCTGTCAAGTTGCAAGACAGCAAAGTAGTTTGGAGTTCTGAATAGTTCACAATTATTGTTTTTTTTTTCCGTTTTCCACAAACAACGACTCTTCGAAACTATGGATTTGCAGCGAGCTTTTTCCTTAAGAAATCTATGAGAACTGGAGTGTGGTGGACCTGTGCATTGCAAATCAATTCAGTTTGCGTCTTTCTGGCGGTTACAATTCGGGAGGACTTCTATCCCACTTCAGTACAGGTATTTATGCGTTTTATCGGCTGTTATGAAATACTTTTCTTTGATATTTGTTATCGAAAGCGACTGAGCCATACCCCAGCCTACTCTAAGCAGCAGTGCACGCCAATTTTTATTATTATTTTTTTTTCTAAATTATTAAACCACAGCTGTCCAGTGACTTTCCACATTAACCTAATTAGCATTGTTTCATGGTTTCAAGTGTCAAGAACTGCAGTGAGAAGCATTATAACACGTTTAAAGAGACCAACACAATGGGGCATAAGATGGGCAGAGACAGGAAATGAACGATTGAAAAAAAACTTTGCAATGAAAACTAGAGTTTCTAATGTGACTTATGACTGGATTTGAGGTCTCAAGGAAGACCGTCACTAGCGCTCTACATGGGAATGCCATGCAAAGTTTCCATCCAAAAAACTCCACTTTTGAAGAAGATGCATCTTTAAGACTGAATGGAGTTCTTTGCAAAGGATAACCTGAGGAAAGGTGCTGCAAACCAGAAGGATATCTTTTGGTCAGATGAGACAAAACTAGAACTTTTTGCCTATTGAGATAATTTTGGAGAAAGAAGGTGGAGGCATTCAACCCCAAGAACACAGTTTCCACCGTGAAACAAGGTGGTGGGAGTATAATGCTGTCGGGATGCTTCAGTGTGTTTGCTATATGTAATCTTCTGAGAGTTGAGGTAAACATGAAGATTTTTAAAGACAACCTCAGACAGACTGCAGGAATATTTGGTTTGGGCAACATGCAATCACTCAAAGCAAGAAATATTTCTCTAAATCTGTTTTGCTGTTTAGATTTCTACAAGACATTGCTCAGGAACAATGGCATGGCTTGTTTTATGGAGAGATAAGACTTGTTGAAACCAAAGAAAATGATAAGAGCCTGTTATCATGCATTTTTGAAAGCCTAGTTTTGGTAAATATGTATTGTGCCTCAAGTTCTGCTCCGACTCAAGCTATCTGAGAACTGCTCATTGAATTTAAATGGGAAACAATTGTATGTTTTTTAAATTGTAGCATTATGTTTTGCTTAAAGAACCAAATGCATGGAGCAGGTATAGAGTCTCACACCAACATTTGTTTGATGTAACTATAGATAAGCTAATATAAGCTCAAATTCTAAATTTGATATAGCTAGCATTAGCTTTTCATTAAACAGTTTGCAACTAAGTTTTAGCAATTTGAAGTCAAGTTTTTTTTTCAAAGCAGATTTGTTAGGATTTATGTTTTATTTATTTGTTATTATGTATTTTTTATTTGTTGGATTATCCATCTTGCTGAGCAGATATCCGTCTCTGTGACATATTGTTTGTGCGTCTTAAAATATATAAATATTAAATATATATATGCATATCAATTATAACTATATATAAATGATTTTATAGAAATGACAATAATAGAACATTTATATTCTTTTGTTTTGAAGAGCACATAGTAAACTCTCTCTAGCTTTGCAGACCTTCTCTTTTGGGGCTTACTAACATTCTTGATTACATCACACACTTTAACGCAATTCAATTTGTTCTCCCACTCCCAATCTTGTCTCTCTCGCTGTAAAGTACTGTTATCTCCCATAATCTACACTGCTAATCTAGAGCCGTCCCTGGCAGCTCAATCACACCCAGCACAGAGTTTTAATCAGACTCCTACTGCCATCTCCACATTGTGATTGACAAAGCCACCCTGCCAGAGGAAAAAGAATAATCAAATAAATAAAGTGTGTGGTCCCTGGATGGAAGAGGGCCAGTGACAGCTTTCCACGCTGGGGGCCCAGTGTCACTGCACTGGCAGCCTCATCACACCGCCACCAGAAGCCAGCCATTTGCATCCAGGCCAGGGACAGATAATTAGAAGGATTCCTGGCTGTCAGCATTAATCTGGCCAGCGGTGAAACGCTCTGACAAGGAAATGGAGATGGAGAGCTTTAGCTTGAGCACATGAAGCGATGGAGAGAGTGCTTCAGTACAGGCAATCATAGCTCCTTACAAATAAGAGGGCTTCTATTAGTAGACCATAACAGTATATGCTTGGGGTATGCTGAATTGTGACATTCATATCAATAGGTTTGTAATGGTTGACGTAATAATGATAAGTATTTGAAGTATTAAATCACACATACAACAGGAAATCAAATTTGTTTATTAAGTGTTTGTTGCTTTTCTGTTTTGCCATGCAAAGTTTCCAACCAAAAAAGACTCCACTTTTGAAGAAGATGCATCTTTAAGACTGAATGGAGTTCTTTGCAAAGGATAACCTGAGGAAAGGTGCTGCAAACCAGAAGGATATCTTTTGGTCAGGAAATCAAATTTGTTTATTAAGTGTTTGTTGCTTTTCTGTTTTGTTTTCCAGTGTATGTCTGTTTACGTGTGAGCTTTTCAAATGCAATCGTATTCCATTGTTAATAAAGAGAATTGTTCAGTTTTAAGTTTATTAGTTTTATTGTTCATTGGCTTTTTATTTTAGATTTAATCTAAAATCTTTATTTTGAACCTTTAATCTATAACATTTATAACTTTAAGCTTTCAGAAGTTTTCCATAACTTAATTCTCGCTCAGGTTAATCTTTTTTACCAATTACTTTGACATATAATGGGTATGGAAAGTATTCAGACTTGAAATTTTCACTTTTATTTTATCAGTCATTATATATATATAATGGTTTTGTAATTGAGGTTAAATTAAAAAGCAAAAAAAAAAGGAAAAACCTGAAATATCACATGCTCCTATGTTTTCAGAATCTTTGCTGTTAAACACATATTTAACTCAAGTATTTCTTCTGCTCATCTTTGAGATGGTTCTACACCTTCATTTGAGTCCAGCTGTGTTTAATTATACTAGTTGGACTTGATTAAGAAAGCCACACACCTGTCTATATAACACCTTACTGTTTAAAATGCATGTCAGAGCAAATGAGAATTGTGAGGTCAAAAGAGCTGCCTGAAGACCTCAGAGACAGAATTTTGGCAAGGCACAGATCTGGCCAAGGTTACAAAACATTTCTGCTCCACTTAAGGCCCCTAAAAGTGGCCTCTATAATCCTTAAATTCTAAATCCTTTTTCTAGAGCTGCCCAACCTGCCAATCTGAGTAATCAGCGGATAAGAACCTTGCTAAGAGAAGTAAAGTAGAACCCAAAGATCACTGTGTCTGAGCTCCAGACGGGAGATGGTAGAAATTTATAGAAAGTCAACAATCACATGTCAGAAGCCTTTCCTCAGTGCAAGACATATCAAAGCCTGCATAAAGATTCCTAAAAAACTCCATCATGTGGACAAAAAAGATTCTCTAGCCTGATGAGACCAAAATAAAACTTTTTGCATTAATTGAAAGCATTATGTTGGAGAAAAAAAACAGGCCTGGCAGTGAAGCTTGGTGGAGGCAGCATCATGCTACAGAGACAGCACTGGTTGCACTTGAGGAACAGTTGAACTTCCTGGATGAAAACCTTCTCCAGAAGGCTCAGAACCCCAGACTGGGCTGAAGGTTTACCTTCCAAGACAATGACACTAACCACACGGTTAAACTGTGGCTTCACAACAACACACTGGATGTTCTTGAATGACCCAGCCAGAGCCCAGCCTGAACCAGCGTTCACCATCCAATCTGACAGAACTATAGAGGATTTCCACATCCAGTTCTGATCTACATCTTTCCCAAAAAGGCTGTATTATTTAAAAAAAAAGCTGCTTCTACTAAATACTGATCAAATGGTCTGAATTATGATCATGTGATATTTCAGTTTTTCTTCATTTTTTTTCCGAAACTGCGCAAATGTGAACAGTTCTGTCTTTTAATGTCAATATGAGGTGCTCTGTGTATATTATTGAGGGAAAGCAATGAACTGATGATGATGAAATGGGTTCAGCAAATGGTGGTAATATGACTAAGAGCAAAAAATGTAATGGGGCCATTCTATACAGTGGGTTATACGGGTTTGCCTGTTATACCAGAAAAGGGCAAAAGTAACTTACCGTGCTTGTGATCCTTTATTTATTTTATGTAGAAACCATTTCTCTGCCTTATCTAACCAACAGCATGTTTACTGTCATAGATTTTGAGTAGCTTATCATGATTATATGACAAACCTCCCATTGAAAGAGCTAATCATTTACACTCCATGTTTTTTTTTTTAATGTAAAGTCTTTGAAGTTGTATTGTAGTTTTATATCTGACATTGGCAACTTGTTTAACTCTGAGTGCCGTGTCTTGCCCTGTGAGGTGTATCTCTACATAAAGTCTCTGTCATCGGGGCTTGATCAGACGTGACCTTCCGTCTGTGCTAACTTGACACGGCCTGAGTGCTGCTGTCTCCCCAAACCTGCGAAGGAACTGAGAACTGTCAGCTTGTCAATGAGATTGTGATCCTGCTGCTCCACAGAGGTGCTATAGATCCCCAAGAGCCCGGGCTGAAAGAAGGGCCATTGTGCCTTTCTGGCCCCTGGGCAGATGGTCAGCAAGCTCCCGAAAGCAGAGGGCACCTGGGTCTTTCATTGGCATTCAGTTGCCACATCGAGACTCTGCCCCTTGGAGGTGGTAAAGAAGGACAGAAGGAATGATGAAGGTTGCTCAGACATGGTTGATGAGGAGAAGGTCTGTCACCACATCTGCCCTTCTGAACCTCTCCACCTGAAGAGCACAGACTAATTAATAAGTGTCTCTGGAGAAGAATCCAGACAGACACCGATGGAGTTTTTCTTTTCTACAGTTAACTCTTGTATCTCCCCAATGAGATTTGCAACTAAATTGACTGTTTAATTTGTTTTAGTTTAGTTTATATTTATATCTATTTAAATATTTCTATTTCTTCTTGTTTGTTTTAACTTTTAACTTGTTTTTTTATCTTATTTAGGGCTTTATTATTAAAGGTGTGTAGAACCCTATTGTAATTGCTCAGAGAAATATTTTTGCTTGGCTTTCAGCTGATTTTTGTGGATCTAAACTAGTGAAATCTAAACTGGTGATATTGCACGTCTGATTGGGGTTTGAAAAGTGTGTAAAATAACTCCATAACTAAAACATTTCAGTTAATAGTGTGCCAACAGTTTGTCATAGGTGAATGAAATTCCACTAAACATATGTAGTGTTGCTATTTCAGAAAAACCTCTAAAAATGACCACTTTTGCTTGTAGTGTCCTTGTCTGAATGAACCTATTTTTCAGTTTCAGTTATAGTGCCATATGGAATATGCAATTTTCTGCTCTTTTATACTGCTATTTCAGACAGTGTTTGCAGAGAATGTTTGACATTTGGAACACTTATATAAGGAACAAAAGACGTACAAAAAATGTGTGATACCATGATTACAATTCTGTGTCTATATGTGGGCGAATAACGTAACCTTTGTTAAAGCACTAAGGTTGACCAAAATGATCCAAATAAATGATAAAATCTCATCAAACAAATGAGAGCGGAACGAATTTGGCTATGAAACAGCCTAAATGACTATATGATTCAGAGGCTCAGAACTACGCTTCATGAGACAATCTTCTTTTACATTAATCCTCCTTCTCTGCTTATCATCAGATAGTTTCTAGGTTATACGTGTTGGCTTGTTAGGCTGCTGTTAGGATTACTGTTACACTTCACTTTAAATTAGAGAAAACTACATTATTTGCCTGTATGCGATTGATACCTAGAGACAAAACTTAGAAGTAGGCTAATTTGTCACTTACATGAGTGATAAACAGTCGTCTACAAACACTGGTGTAGTGCAAAGGCTGTGAGGAGTCACATTAATTCGAAGACCCAGCTGTGCCATATTATGTCACCTAGTCTTAAAGTACATCTCTCCACACCAGTTGACTAATTGCGACAAATAAAACATTGTAAATAATTTATTTAACCTAACTCAAATGGTGGGTCGTTATTAAACTATATTTAAAGTTGTAAAAGTAACCTAGAAGCTCAGTCAAACACTAATATATTTAAATTTCCCAGCACTCTTTAGCAGCTTAATAAAGTGTGGTAAAGAGATACCTTTGGATACCCAGCAGCCTTATCTCAGCAGCTGCATTATCTAGCCCATCTTTTTTATAGTTTATTCCTCCTACTTTTTTTCCTCATATTACAGGTTTTATATTGTAGAATTAAGACCTTAAATTTGTGGAACAGGGTACTTTGATTAGTGCGGATAGAGTGGTACTCGGCTAGAATGTCAGCTTTTTGATGTAGTTGAGACAATGCCTTTATAGCCTGCAATTATTCCCTCTTCTGGCACATCACATCTATTTGAATCGTGACCTTGTCTGGGCAGATATCTTTGAGTTTACCAAGGGTGACTATAAATTGATGTCCAGATTGGTTCGGGCCATATTTCTCAAAAGTAGTTGTTGCTCTGAGCCTCTTTACTTTTTATTCTTTGCCATATTTCTCATATTCTGGCAACAGCAGTGCAACTATTTGTTGCCTTTTGTGCGATACCCAGTGACAATGTTATGAAAGGCCATTTAGTGATGAATGATACTCCTTGTCACTCCACCGATCTCTTCCCCTCTATCTCTCTTTTCCTTCCTCTCATCCATCTCTTGTCTCCAGTGAACTTGGGTGCTCTTGGTGGAAAGGGAGCAGATCTAATCAGAGAGTGGGTGCCTGGATTGAGGGCATCTACACGGCCTCTGCTCGGGCTCTGTGCTGACCCGATGCTTTCTCAGGCAATCTGTCATTCAGCTCAGCTCGTCCAGACGCATCCTTGCAATCCAGAGGCCATGGATTGCTTGACAGAATGAAACATTTGAAGTCTTCCCTTCCAGGAAACCCTTGCAACTATAGCTGCATGCCATGTTCTGGTTTGAGAGAGGTCAGCATACATGTAGATTCCTCCCCTCAGGTTACTGGCCCCATCAATTTCATTCAAACCATGTATTAACGAAAATGCTATACATTAAATGCAGAACTTATTCCAAATTCCGAAATCATAATGAAAAATTAGGCACTGGGTAGGCAGCAAGAGTACAGGACCCGCATCAGCAAGTGTACAATATATTCTGTACATTATACCAAACAGGTGCTAGTGATCATCAAGGACACACATAGGTTGTTTACCCTGCTACCAAAGTTGCCAGACAGTCTTCTTCTTATTCACCAAACAATAACGTCAGGGAGTTGTATAATAAGCCCCAAATTTACTCTACAGGGGGAGAGTGACCCCAAGCATACAGACAAAGTCATTAAGAAGTACTTAGAGTCCACCCTTATTTTTTTGAAAGCTTTCACACCTGTGAACACAAATGTATATATGATTATTATTTTTTTTTAATGTACAACGTAATAATTTTCAAAACAATATGTTTAAAAAACTATATCTTGGAATTGCTTGCTTGTTTTCTGAAAGTCTTATTTGCCAAAAAAAAAAAAAATGGCATAACTAGATGCATAACAGCACCAAATTTTCATTACAACTTCACTGCACCTGACAAGCAAACACTTCATTCCTAGTTTGCTGAGCACTCTTCCTCAAGGGACGAGCATGTCACTGTGGAAGACGAGACGGCACGTTTTGCTTAAAGCAGATGCCCAATAAAACGGACCAGCTTTGAAGCGTACAAGCGTCAGTTTAGTTTTAGCCTTTCATTGGCGTGGATATCAGTGACAGCCTCGATCAAAGCACGCCATTACAAATGAAGCTGTCAAAAACCCTGGCAACTGAGTAAGGCTCTGTAAAAGGGGGAGAAACAGAAAGAGAGATTTTCAAATGCATCATGACCGCGATGCAGTCTTCATATGCGCCACAAAAGATGGCTAAAACGTGTTAGCGCAGCGCGACACGATGAATTATAAATGTGTGTGGAGGATTAGAAAAACAATGAATGAAGGCAATGGAATCCCTCAACCTCGGGCAGATAGACTAATTAACACTTTCAACATGAATGTATGATCTCATTATAGCTCTCATGCTTACATAATGTGCCATTGCACCATTGTTGCCAGTGCGGAGGAAGCTTAATGCTGCATTGTTTAGAGTTAAGGTTTAGTTACGTAAACAGTTATGCTACTCGAAAAGTCATGTCAGGATTCGGTGCTTTGTATGTCTCAGCTCTGTAATGTTCTGCTAATTTTTCTGATAGTGCCCAATTATCAGCACTAATTAGGAGATAAATATCATCAATCTTTGTCTATTAATTTGGGTTGTGTGCATGATAGGAACGTTTATATTGTCTGCATTATTTTTAGTTCAAGGTTGGGCACTTTTGTCTTGCAGGACTGGATAGTCTATAGCCCGGCTCTTACAAAAACTCTCTTTGGGTGTGAATTAAGTTGTCTTCTTTAATGTCCTCTCTCTCTAAAAAAAAAAGCCTAAAGTCGGGCCCATGTATTTCCCGCTGCTATCCTCCTCCAGGCTGCTCCTCCTCCTCCTTGGTTTCTCCTTCTCTCTGTCTAGTCTCTCTCACTCTCTCTGAAAGTGAATGTGTGGGAATTACAAGGCGCTTTCCTTTTTAGCCCCTCGTGGAATGAATCAGCTTGGATTTCTAAGGCTGTAGAAGTGTCCCATTGTTATGATGTCACCGCAGCTCAAGAAGGATGACCTTTGGACCCTATGGATTCATGGCTGTTTCGTCGACCCCATTTCTGACAAGCATAGCTGGCTTTGTCCTCCCGCTAGGGGGTATCCAAGCTGTTCAGAATAGATTTCGAAGGACTGCAGCCTTCAAACATGCGACTATGTTTGTCGCCGTTGTCCTTCGATTTTTACCGGTGCCTCTTGACTCTGACTTCAATTTACTCTTTTTTTTATTCTCATCTTCTTTCCTTTCACTCCGTCAGTCTCTCTGGCTCTTTTCTTTCTCCATCCGTTCATATCCCCTTCATGGCTTCCGTTTGATTTTGCTATGGATATTGTGAATACCGCCAGATGTCGCAAATACATCATCATAAGGTTGTGGACTGGGGAAAATAAATCAAGACACGTATGCAGTGGGGGATGTGAGACTGGTGCTGAGTGTGATTGTGTGTGCGTGTGTGTGTGTTTAGGTAACTGAGAAAATAAGGGGAGAGAAAGCGAGGGAGAGAGGGCAGAAGAGGTCATTGGATTGTCCCTCAGATGTTTGATATTTTATGTATGGGAAAAGTGAGAGCCATATGACGGAAGGTACGAAACGCCACCTCAGCAGACTTTAAAACACAGGAAAATAGGGAAACACCAAGATTCAAAACCTTTTAGGTCCCTTGTACCTGACCAATGTTGATGTCAATATTACCACAAACAATCAAAACTCAAGCATCTCCTTCACATTAGCACACTTCCTATGGAAATGACTGAGTCAAATGAGCTGTGGGAAAGGCTTTGTTTGCATTTGAAGGAGAACGAAGCAGACGCTCTGTCAGATCCTTGCCGAGTCGAGCGAGGGAAGGCGATTCCCCAGGGTGGCGCTATCCCAACAGCACTTATCCTGAGGGGGGAAAAGTTTACAGGCAGTCTTGGCGTTTGTACCACCACTACAGAGGCTGTGACAGTCTGCATAAAATGGTCCGTATCTCCAACAGAATACAAAAACCGCCTACAGAAATGCTATTGAAGGAACGCAATCGAGACATCAGAGTGAAGCCCTCTAAATACCTCGTTTATGCAGCAGCTTTGTATCCCTGACAACAAGAAAACAAAACGACACATCAGCATAATGCCTCCTCTTATCATATGGCGCCTTGTCTAGTGTTTACACCTCCTTTTTTACCTACCCACACATCAAATATGTTCTTTCTTCCTCACTTCGGATCCTCCTAGTTGCTCAAAGATAGATACCTCGGATCAGGCTTTGATATACTAAAATAACAGCCTCCTACACTGGCCTTGGGGGTGACCGTCTCCAGTTTACCCCACCAGATACTAGACAACATTTTCTCTCGAGTGCTCTCACTGCTGGCAGGTAAAAGGATGAGGGCTAATTCTAGGCTCTTTTGAACTCCTTGGAGTGCCGTCTCTATTTTTGACCATCAGAGAAAATTGTTGAGTGCTTCAAATAGATCTCGAAAGAAAGTGTAAATGAGTGTGTGGCATATACCGTGAGCAACACAGAGCATTAGTTCAGCAATGGTTGCCCGATAAACAATAAGATCAGTCGTGATGGACATGGCGGCGAGCCTTTGTTTCAGCTTGCAATAGACGCCATATTGAAAAGACCTTTTCTCTGTGGTTAGGGGGTGGATTCCTCTCAGCTGTCAATCACAGACACAGACAAACTAGCTGTTGTATGTCACATCGTTGACATCAAACTCTTCAAGATTTTTCTTTGGGTTTTTTTTTCTGGCAAAATAAACAATTAAATTGTTTTTTTTTATATAGGGGAAATGTCTATCCGAGAGTGGTTTTTATTAATGCTTCCTGTTGTCTTAACAAATGGAGAAACATGAGAATACGCTTACAAAAACAGAGAAATACAATCCTTGGCCTTTCATTGTGCTTCTAAATAATCACAGAACCTTGACCTGTGAATGCAGCTAGAATAGTGTTGTTGATTACGTTAGCGCGGTCCCCGTAGATTGTTTGTAGCCCCTGCATTTGTGCAAAAAATGTAATTATAGATTACATTTTGAATTGATCTAAAGATTATTTTCTTCCTTGCTTCCAAAAACCTCAAGGTAAGAAACACGGAGAGAGCTCGATAAGAGTGGTGTAAATTATTTTTCATTGCATTACCACGTGTCTGATTTCTTTAAACGTAATTTTTATATCAGGGGAAAAAATCCTATTAGAGATGTAACCGTATTACCTCCTTTGGGAGTATGTGACATTTGATATGAAATTATGAAATCTATAATATGGAGTCCTCTGTGTGTTCCCTCTAATATTCTATGGAATGCACAGGTTATTCCTGCGTTATTATCTTATAATAATGCACTTGCATTATTGAGTGTGCGTATTGATTTTAGAACTAAAACCCATTTATTCTAGGGGTAAATGTTATTATTTTAATAACAGGGCTCTGTTAATTTGATTCTTCTGATGCATTTCATACAGAGCGCTAGAGGGGCTTACTTTTCTCTCGTTTTAAAGTTCATACCAGAGTTGCCAGAAACAAGCATGTCCAAAAAAATCAACAATCTCATCTATTTAGAATTTGGCTGGAGCTTTCTTATGACCCCAATCACATAGTATCCATATCTTCTAATTATTTCAAAGGTGAAATGTGCCCCTTTTTTTAACTCAAATAAGAGTTTGTATATTGCGTTAAAGGAAAAGTTTGAGCACAAATGAAATTTTTTCTCTAAGCCAATACTTCAAACCACAAATTGCTAAATCTCCAGGATATCCCTGGCTCATCATAATGGATTAAGATATTAGATAGAATCATTAGTTTTTAGTTGTCTCGTTTATCTGAATTTAAAACAATTAGGGTAAATATGTGTGAAACAAACCTAAGAAACCTTTGTGATTGTTTTTATTTTTTATGTTATTTTGTGTGTCAACTCAATTTTTTGTACATTTGGGAAATAAATAGTGTAGAAATGTGCATTCTTTAGTTCAGAAAACACACAAAACAAATTAACTGAAAACAAAAGCTTGTTGCCACCTTTTTGTGATTGTCCCAGCATTTGTGACAAAATATTATAAAAGTCGATTTAAGATAATAATCAATATTATATAAACATGTAATATCCCAACCAAACTGACCGGATGTGCATCACTATATTCCACATTATAAAAACGAGTCTTTTGCTTCTATTTTAAAGACTTATAAGTCCTTCCGTAGATTTTGTGCAACAAAGAAAGTTCACCAAGATCAAGTTAAGAGCAGATGATCTCTGTGATTCACATCTAGATTATCTGTAAAAAAAAGTATGCAGCATAACCTTTTGAATCCATATGACCATTAAGGGGAGATTAAATGGTTCCTATGAAACACTGGAAGTCAGGACTGGGAATGTGTGGGAAACATCTGGGAAACACCTAAAGCATGTTTTTGGGGATTGTGGGGGAAACCGGAGCACCCGGAGGAAACCCACGCAAGCACAGGGAGAACATGCAAACTCCTTCCAGGAAGGTCACCGGTGAGCCTCGAACCGACAACCTTCTACCTGGAAGGCCACAGTGCTACCCACTGCGCCACTGTGCTGCCCACTTCCCCAATCAATTAACTAATTATTAAATATATTTACCATTATTTAAGCCTCACTTCCTGGGTGTATCCTTTCTAAAGTTTACCAAAATTCCTTAGGGTTATACTCTCATCCTGCTTTCAGCATGTCCTTGTTTGAGTATGTCATTGTCTTTTGTGTTCCCGTCTCATTTGGATTACTCCTGTGTTCCTCTCTTTTTTGGATTACTGTATTTTTGAAGTGTTCACTGCAGAACTGTTTAATTCAATTGCTGTTTAATACTGGCTCCCATATTGCTGAGAAGGAAACTGTGGGTTATTCTTGTGTGTCTTATTCTTGTAAGTCTAACATTTTGTGTTTATGGCATGGTGCATTTATTTGTGAGTGTACTTCATGAAGTTTGTTTCCGTCCCATTCCTTTAGGATAAGATTATGTGATGCTGTATGACCAGCAGAGCTTTATGGTGGAATTGGTTGTATGACCGTATAGACAAAGCATAGGGCTTCTACAACAACTGGAACTGGATCATTCTGTCAGGACTCTTATATTTTGTCAATATTTCAACTTTTTTCCTTTTGCCTGCCTTAAGTTTATTACTCTCCCCCTTATTCTTGTCCTTCGCCTCCCTACTCATTCTGTTGTGTCACCTATTTTAATGATTATTTCTAGTCCTCCACCTGCTCATGATTATTATATGTGGATTTTGTTCTTGCCTCTTTTGCTGCTGCAAATCGTGGGTTCATTTTACGTATTTATTGTAGCTTGTGAAAAGATTTTATTCAGTTTTCCCTCCCACGTGACTTCTATTGTTGTGATTATATTCTGTCCAAATAAATCATTTTGAATCCCGCAAGCCTTGCAAATGGGTTTTCAACACCACGACCTGCTTCGCTTTCTTCACTATCATGGAGAGCTTGTGACATCTCAGAGGAGGTCACTATCCTATTTCAGATGGGGTAAGAACGAGAAGCTTCTGGATGTGTATAATACTGGGCCGGGAAGGTGAGTAACCAGTGAATCTTCAGAAAGAGCCTTGATCGTTGTGAACCTTAGACCAGACAAGGAACAGGTGAATGTGTAGGGTAATAAAACCAAAATGGTTTACTTTTAATCATATATATTTATATAACCATATCAGCTACATAACAGATTGCCTACTCAGACATCAAATGTACAATCGCTTCCATCCAAGAAGCCACCATCCAATCACTATTAAACACTTAACAGATTCCTCCATGCACCTCCTAAACTGTCAGATCTACAGTTCATACTTACAGACTCACTGAGTGACTTTGGATGCCTGGTTCCACTCCTGCTTCCTGATTCCATTGCTGTGTCTCTCAAAAACCTCCACTTTACTCTCCATCAGATTCTACTCTCAGTCAGCCCTGGTCTACTTCACTGATTAAATCTCCTTGGAGAGTTATTATTATTGTTAAGACTATTATTTCGAGAGAACAATACCAAGTCAGTTTTAAAATGGACCGTTTTAAAGAAAGTAGTGTAGTGATTAGGGAGCTCGACACAAATAGTGTGTTTCTCGATTCTCGCTTCTCTCCCTGTCACCAAACTGTCCTGTCTATTCAAATTAAATACAAAAATAATTAAAAAAACAAACAAATAGAAAGAAATTGAAGATTAAATGAACAAATAATACACTGCTTGTTTTATTTAGCCAGTCTGGCAAATATTCTGAAACTTTTTGCTTTTGTAAGATGTGTATTTTACTCGCAAGAAAGGCAACTATCTTCACAATAGTTTGCCTGATGGGGAGCATGACTCAAGAATACACCTGCCAAATTCCATCTTCCACTTCCCTATATCTCCCTCTACCACTAACTTCTTTTGATCCATCGATGCTCCAGTAGGCTGTCATTCCAGCTGCTCACCAGGCCCTAATTATTTGCTGTTTTGTGTGTGTTCGTGCAAGTGTGTATCTCTTCTCCTCATCCCAAAGGCACAACAGGCCTCTGGATGCCCCTCCGTCTCAGGCCGGCAGCAGCCTTGTCCAGGTGCCAGCTATGAAACTTTAATATCTTATTTAAATATGGAGGGAATTAGTGTGTGAGAGGCAGGAGTGGGGCAGCTGTGGAGGCTGTGCTGGTCAGGCAGGCGCTCGGGGAGGCCAGAGGTTCACTCTCACAGCCATCAGGGAGAATAGCAATGGGCTGATGCATGAGTAAAAATACCACCAGTCAGTCAGATTTCCCAGAATTCCACTGCTAACAATGTAGCCTTAATGAGATTAGGATTGCAGGCGAGATAAGGGGTGTGTGTAGCACAGACACAGCGACATGAGGCTGGGCTGCTGTTTACTGTTGGTGGTGTTTGCTCAGGAGATTTTAAGGTTAGGGATTTGAAGAAGCATCTTCTTCCTGATCTTTGGAGCCTGATTGTTATCTCGCTTTTTGGTCTACCACTGGCACCGTTTTCCTCAGACAGTGAAGAATGAACTTGAGAAGAATTTCTCTTGAACAATGAAATTTCACATAGCAGTTTAATATTTAGTAGATTAGTTTCACATCATTAACAAACTCTACAATCAACACTTCAAAACAGAACTTTGAAGTCGGAAATTGCATTTAACAGTATTGTCATAGGAGAGGAATCACACAACAAGGTTTTCGACAGAAAAGTGCCCCGGAGGGTGGATTTATTGGGAGTGAAGTTTGAAGTGCTCGTGGATGGTGCAGTCTTTAGGTGCTCGGTGCTCGTGTCCTCTTCCCTTGTGGTGCTCTTCTCAGTCCCAGGTGTGCTCTCGTGCTCGGTGCCCAGATGAAACGGTGCGGTAGGGGATAATGCCGTCTTCGGGTCGTCACGGGCTGTCTGGAGGTAGAGAGAGAGAGAGAGGAGTTAGCCGTAGCACTCTTCGGAGGTTCTGCTCCCCGTAGAAGCTCTGTCTCTCTCTTTTATGCTGCCGCGCTGATGAAGCGCGGCTGTTCCCGATTCGCCCTTGATGGTGGGCGCCAGGTGTTCGGGATCTGTGCCAGGACCGCGCTGATTGAGATGGACTCCCGTCACACTCCCCCCCCCAAGCGTTGTCCTGGTGGGTCCTGAAATTCATCACAGCACGGTTGGGTATTAAGGGTGGGTGGGGAATGACCCCCGACAAACCTGCGTAGCCGGCCCAGATCCGGGACAGGCCATCGGCGTTGGCGTTGTCGGCCCCGGCCCGATGACGGACTTCAAAATGGAAGTCCTGGAGCCCGAGGAACCAGCGGGTCACCCGAGCGTTGGTGTCTTTCGCTCTTGCCATCCATTGAAGTGGGGCGTGGTCCGTCAGGAGGGTGAACCGCCGGCCCAGGAGATAGTATTTCATCTCCAGGACTGCCCACTTGACGGCCAGGGCCTCCTTCTCGACGGCCGCATACCGGGTCTCGGCCGGGTTCAGCTTCCTGCTGATATAAATCACAGGGTGTTCCTCACCTTCCTGCACTTGGGACAGGACGGCTCCCAACCCTGTGTCGGAGGCGTCAGTCTGTAGCAGGAAGGGGCAGCTAAAGTCAGGCGCTCGGAGTACCAGTTCCGTCGTGAGCGCCTGCTTTATGCTCCGGAACGTCCCCTCCAGTTCCGGAGTCCACCCGATCTTCTCCGGCTGCCCCTTCCTGGTCAGGTTTGTCAGGGGGGTGGCTAAAGAGGAGAAGTTGGGGATGAAGCATCTGTAATACCCCGCCAACCCCAGGAAGGCTCGTACCTTGGTCTTTGTGGTGGGGCGAGGTGCCTCTTGGATGGCCTGGACCTTCTTATCCTGGGGGCGGATCATGCCACGCCCCACACGGAATCCCAGGTACGACGCATCGGCTTTGGCAAGGTGACATTTGCGGGGGTTGACGGTTAGCCCAGCTCTCCGGAGCTCCGTGAGCACCCTCCGCAGACGGTCCAGGTGGTCGTCCCATGCCTCCGAGTGGATGACCACATCATCCAGATAGGCTGCGGCGTAGGGCTGGTGTGGGGGAGCAGGATGTCCATCATCCTCTGGAATGTGGGCGGGGCTCCGTGAAGGCCGAACGGGAGACGACGGTACTGCCAGTGGCCAGATGGTGTGGAGAAGGCGGTCTTGGGCCAGTAGCCCTTTGTGAGGTCGAGGGTCGATATATAACGGGCCCGTCCTAGGCGATCCAGGAGCTCATCCACTCGGGGCATGGGGTAGCTATCGAACTCTGAGACTTCGTTTAGCTGTCGGAAGTCGTTGCAAAAGCGGAGGGTGCCGTCGGGTTTAGGAACCATCACGATGGGGCTGGACCACGGGCTCCGGGATGGCTCTATTATCCCCAACTTAAGCATTTGTTGTATTTCCTCCTCTATAGCCTGCCGACGGGCTTCCGGTACTCTGTAGGGCCGCTGCCGGACGATAACTCCTGGTTGGGTCCTGATGTGGTGTTCAACAACGTTGGTCTGCCCTGGCTGATCGGAGAACACATCCTGGAACTGACTGACCAGGTGCTGCAGCTCCTTCTTCTGGGCAGCCGAGAGGTCTTCGCTGGAGTCCACCACCACCGGGGAACAGGAGGCGAGTGCGGCCAGTTGGTCTCTGGTCCCCACCCACTTCTTCAGGAGGTTGATGTGATAAAGTTTCTCCGGCTGTCTTCTCCCGGGCTGTCGAACTTTATAGTTCACCTCACCGACTTTGGATGTGATGGTGTATGGCCCCTGCCACTTGGCCAGAAACTTGCAGGCTGAGGTGGGGACCAGGACCATCACTCGATCTCCCGGCTGGAACTCCCGGGGTTGGGCTGCCCTGTTGAAGTGCCGTTGTTGGGCTTGCTGCGCCTGGACCAGATGTTCCCGGACTAACGGCATGACCCGCTCGATGTTCTGACGCATCTGGGTCACGTGCTCGACCACAGAGCGGAGGGCTACCGGCTGCTGCTCCCACGCATCTCTGGCGACATCCAGGAGCCCCCTAGGCTGACGGCCGAACAGCAGCTCGAAGGGCGTGAATCCTGTGGAGGCTTGGGGTACCTCTCGGATCCCGAAGAGGACATAGGGGATCATCCGATCCCAGTCACGCCTGTCTTCAGCAGCCACCTTCTTTAACATCGTCTTCAGGGTCTGGTTAAATCTCTCGACTAGGCCGTCAGTCTGGGGGTGGTAGACGGACGTGCGGAGCTGTTCGACCTTTAGCAGCCGGCAGAGGTCAGCCATCAGCCGGGACATGAAGGGGGTTCCCTGGTCAGTCAGGATCTGGCTGGGGATGCCCACCCGGCTAAACAGCAGGAACAGCTCGTGGGCAATGTTTTTAGCGTTGGCTTTGCGTAGGGGCACGGCTTCCGGGTACCGGGTGGTGTAGTCCACGATGACCAGGATGTGTTCATGGCCTCGGGCAGACTTCGGCAACGGCCCCACTAAGTCCATCCCAATCCGCTCAAAGGGCACCCCGATGATGGGGAGTGGAATCAGCGGACTGGGGGGAGGTATACGTGGCGATGTTTGTTGGCAAATGGGGCATGCCCGGCAGAAAGCCTTTACCTCGCCGTCTATCCCCGGCCAATGGAAGCGGTCCCGGATCCGCTGCGCCGTGTTTGCCGCTCCCAGGTGCCCGGCCATTGGATGGGAGTGCGCGAGCCCCAACACCGTCTCCGTCTTCGACCGGGGGACGACGAGTAGCTCCTTCACCTCCCCCCGTCGTTCGGCGACGCGGTAGAGCAGACCATCCTTCACTATGAAATGCGGGAGAGGATGGGGCCCGGGTTGGATTTCCTGTCCCTCAGCCACGCGCACCTGAGCCCAACAGTGCTTCAGCCGGTCATCTTCGTGCTGCTCGCGGCTGAAGGACCCCCCTCGTGTAACTCGCTGGAACACATCATAGAAGAGGTTAGCAGAGGGGGGGGCGGACTCACCATCTCTCCCGCTATCCGACACTAGGGTGACAGCCGGGTTGGATGAAGCCTCCTCCTGCGACGGGGTTGGGCGGCTCCCTCCAGGGCTGACGGGTCGGTGGGCGGCGGCGGTGAGCAGGCCTGCGAACCCGGGGAAATTCCTGCCGAGGAGTACTGGCACCGGTAGGTTTTTTACTAAACCCACCTCGACCATCCAGGTCTTCCCTCTGGCCTGGAGCTGGACGTCGCGGGCCTTCACCTCTCGGGTTTCTCCGTGGGCGCACGTTAGAGGCAGTATGGCATGGGTTTCAGGTCGAGGTGGGAGGAGCTGACTCCTCAGCAGGCTCACGGAACTCCCCGAGTCCAATAACGCGTGATAGCGGCGTCCATTGACCCTCACCGTCACTCCCGGGGCTCCTTCCGGCAACCGATGGTGGAATCCACAACCCGCCAGCCATTTCTTCTTGGGGGGTGATGGTGGATCCGTAGGCATCGGTTCGTCGTGGGGGAAGGGAGCCGCCGGTCTGCTCTCTGGTCGCGGGGTGCCCTCTGGCAGACGCGGGTCCTGGACCACCCTCCGGGGGTATGGTGGCGCACGCTCTCCGGGGTCGTCGCGGTGGGCCACCTCCGCCAGCTCAATGGCCTCTACGGCCTCCCATAATGTGTTCGGGTTTTTCATCCGCACCGCCTGCTTCTGTGCGCGAGGAAGCGCTCTCAACAGCTTGTCCAGCGCCACACGTTCAACGACCTGGCTGGCGGAGGGGCTTCCTTCGAGCAGCCAGAGTCGGGCGAGGCGGGATAGGTCAGCGGCTTGAGCGCGCGCTGGCCGGCGAGGGCGATATTCCCAGCCGTGGAACTGCTGCGCAGCGGAGATGGGAGATAAACCCAGGCGAGCGAGTATTTCTCGTTTAAGCTCTTCATAATCATCCCGTACACTGGAGTCCAGGGAAAAGAAAGCTCGTTGCGCCTCGCCGGTCAGCAGCGGTGCCAGCGCCCGTGCCCACTCTTCTCGTGGCCACCCTTCTGATCCTGCAGTGGACTCAAATAACTGGAGGTAGGATTCGACGTCATCGTGGGGGGTCAACTTTGGGAGAAGCCGCACAGCTTGCTCTTGCATCGGGAAGCGGGATTTGTTGGGCGCTGGCGCCCTGAAGATCGCTGACCCTCCGCTCCGTTTCGCTCTGCTGCTTCGCCAGGAACTCGACGATTTCCTGTTGTCGGATGGTCATCTCAGCCAGGTGTTTGACGAGGTCTTCCATTTCTTTGGAGAGCGTCGCACACCGTATTTGCTGTGAATCCAGGAGAGGAAAAAAAAACTGCAGGGTTAAATGTCCGGGTTGTAGAACTCTTGTGTGTGATTCCCCCTGGGTGTTATACCTACATTCTCCACCAGTTGTCGCAGGAGAGGAATCACACAACAAGGTTTTCAACAGAAAAGTGCCCCGGAGGGTGGATTTATTAAGGGTGATGTTTGAAGTGCTCGTGGATGGTGCAGTCTTTAGGTGCTCGGTGCTCGTGTCCTCTTCCCTTGTGGTGCTCTTCCCAGTCCCAGGTGTGCTCTCGTGCTCGGTGTCCAGATGAAACGGTGCGGTAGGGGATAATGCCGTCTTCGGGTCGTCACGGGCTGTCTGGAGGTAGAGAGAGAGAGAGGAGTTAGCTGCTGCACTCTTCGGAGGTTCTGCTCCCGTAGAAGCTCCGTCTCTCTCTTTTATGCTGCCGCGCTGATGAGGCGCGGCTGTTCCCGATTCGCCCTTGATGGTGGGCGCCAGGTGTTCGGGATCTATGCCAGGACCGCGCTGATTGGGATGGACTCCCGTCACAATATATATATATATATATATATATATATATATATATATATATATATATATGGATTATAGCTTTTTATGGTTTTTTTGCGACTTTTTACTGGATTTCTACACACCCACTCGTGGAATAAAAAAAGCTCTCTGAGGCATGTTTCATTTGTGAGTCTAACTCCTTCTGTGTGTGATGCAAAAAGAATTATTGCTCTATATTATGTGGTTCCAGTTTTACCGGCATTTTTAAATTGATATGCAAATATGATCGCCGGCGCTCTTAAAGGGTTCAAAAGACTTTTGTCATTTTTTATATTGTTGTGCTTGGTGAACTTGCAGCCCTTTATCAGTGGGGCTTCAAAAAGCATCCATGCACCGATCTCTTGATCACAAATCTTCCACATATTCTTCTACATTCTAAAACCTGCTTCTGCTTCCCGCAGTGAGCTCTGGTTCACATTGGGATGTCCGGCTGTTTTCAGTCTCTCTCTTTCTCTCTTTGGCTTTGATTGGACATGGATTCAGTAGAAACCCAGGCTCCTGTACTCTCATCTCTGGGTCTGCCAGAAGTGCCAGCTGGGTTAGACTCATTGCCGCCATCTGATGATGCTGTAAACAGTTTCTTGGCTCCTCGTCTCTCTTACGATACCGACTTGTTAATAAAGACTGCCGCCGTTTACATTTTCCTCTGTAAAAAGAGCTCTGAGTCAGACCGGTAACTTCTTTTCCATTGTAACAAAAGCTTTGCTTGCTCAGCAGGACACGCTTTCCTCCCATTATTCACTCTGAATATTAATGAGTTGCTATTTGAAAACAGGGTTGAATTACTCAGAACATACTCTTACATAACAACTAAAGCCCTTTTTTTGCTATTTTTAACTTGAATTTAATTTAGTGTTATAAAACATGACCAAACACTGTTTATTTTTTTATTATAGTCTCTACCAAAGATTGAAACACAGATTAAAAACAACAGTTTTGACCAATGTGCTGTGTAGCAATTGAACGAGGAACAAGAGACATGAGCGCAGGCCGTTAGACACTGGACCGAATGGAGATCTCAAAACATAAGTTGCATGAAGGTGATTATGGTGCAAAACAACAAACAAAGAAACAAAAGGACCCATGCACAACATACTGGGTTTAAATAAAAAAAAAAAAAAGAAAAGTGGCACAAGGGCTAAACCTGAGTAAAATATACCTGCCAAAATTCTGAACCTTCCAAATCAACTGAACCTGCGCAGTCAGCTATGCCTTCCATTTCAATCCAGCTTTCAGAGAGCAACCTCGACGCAGGTCTTTCTCTGGCCTTCTCAAGTTTCGTTCAAGTTCACAGATCTTTTTAGAATATAAGACAGCATGCAGTGCGAAGCCTCCAACTGAGATACATATGATTACAGCGTTTCCCCTCGGTTTTAGGTTTCGTGGGGTGCCCCTTCAAGCAGCAACGGAGTGAGTTCTAATATTGAGCAATGCAAATTCATGTTTAACTTACAAACAAATAAAACTTTGCTGTAAAGAACCAATCCCTGGAGGTTAGTGTAGGGAGGAGACAGGAAAGGGAAGGGTAGTGAGTGAGTGGTGCTTCTGAGTCGTGGTTTGATCTAAATATCAAGTACTTTATGCACTGTAAGCTATTCATATTTATATTTTGTTGCGACCGGGAAAAGCACACTACGGAAATGTTCTTTCTAGTCTTTTTCCAGTTTAGGGCCTTTTTGAGCGTTTTTTGTAATACTTTACAATTTTGCTCTAATTAATTTACTTTAAATTACTTTTTTGTGAGAATAATTGCTGTAGTTTGTCAATACAAACACAGGTGGGTTTTTTGTTCACAACTATTTTTTGTAATTACACAATAATTCCACAACAATCCTGAAATGCTACAAAAAATGTCAATTCAAAGTAGTACATTTTGTCATTTTTCCTCTGACAAAAAAACAAAAGTGTTGAGAGAAAATACAAATTCATAAATACCCCCAAAAAGCAAAGACAAGGTAAAAACAATGTGAAAATTCTATCAAAAAGGCAAGCGAACCTCTCTTAAACACTGTTCCATGCAGTCTTTGTGCCATTGTGCCTTTTTGTGCCATATTCACAAGCCATATCACAGGTCGGCTAGATGATATCACCACTAGATGACAGCGATGACACCATTTTAGGTTCTGTAAAATAAAACTGAAAGACATTTTCTCACATTACAATTTGAATTATTTTGCAAACTGTGTGTCATAATTCTTGTAATGTTCGTTTAAAAACAAAAATAACAAATTTAATAACCTTTTTGAAACCTAGACAATATTTTATCAATCAAAATGAAACAATAGCTGGGTGGCATCATTCCTACTTAATT
Source organism: Danionella cerebrum (assembly GCA_007224835.1). Classification (NCBI taxonomy): domain Eukaryota; kingdom Metazoa; phylum Chordata; class Actinopteri; order Cypriniformes; family Danionidae; genus Danionella; species Danionella cerebrum. The sequence goes on along the minus strand of SRMA01026823.1, from coordinate 418,479 downwards.
CAAAACAGCCGCTGTGATTGGCACAGTTGTTCGCAGAGACTTCTAAAGGTTAAACGGGTGGTGCGCCCGTTATTGAAGGGTAGGGGAAACACTGGATTAAACACATAGAAGAACTCATAGGCTACAGACTTTACTGACTGCAAGTAATATAACAAGTCAATTTTTACATAACAGCAATATTTAACATTGAGGGAAGGCTTACTGACCCTAACCTGAGAACAATAAATAATTAGGTTGAAGGTACACGTGTTGAAATGATGCGTGATCTTAAAACAAACAGGGTCTTGATTGTTTTTAGTTTGGAGTGTAGCTCTAAATTGAAGAGATTTCAACTCACATCTTTTCCGAAACTTTTTGTTTCACATTTAATGGATGTAAATTTCATCTCCTGCGATGGACTGTCCAGGGTGTACCCCTGCCTCTCGCCCAATGTGCGCTGGCACCGGCAGACCCCCGTGACCCCAAAAGGGAAAATGAATGAATAAAAAAAATCATCATCGTCATCATCATAACAATAACAATAAGAAGTGAACTGATTTTGTTTTGACAGGATTGTCTGGAGAAGTGTGGCGAGAGTTTGCAAGAGATCGTCAACTACCACATGGTAGGTCTCATGTTTTTTTATCTACTAGCCTCTCTGGTGAAGACGCTCTTGATGCAGTTTGTGTGAAAGTGATACCGGGAATCATGAATGATCCGCCTTCGCGAGCGTGTTGCATGTGAATCATGCATGACCCTCCATCTGTTGTTTCCATCAGAAATCTAGAGCAGCGGTTTAATGTCAGGTAACATCTCCGACACCGCAGTAGATCGGTAATGCTAGGGTTAAACCATCTCGATGTGAAAAACAGTGGCAGCGCATGGGACTCTGTGTGTAAATCTGTTAGCATGTGAAGGCATCTGTGGGGGGCAGTGTGATGGAAACACTTGAGCGCTGGAGGGTCACTTGTGAATAAATGGATGTAGAAAGACAAACACACGCCTGAGTGAACCAGAGCACTTACACTGACACAACACTCATGTTCACGCGGAGCAACACTCTATTCCGGCAGCTTCACCACCCCCCTATACTCCGCTTTAGACTCAGGTTCATGGAACGCTGAAACTGGATTGTGCTAAAACCTGACTGAAGTTTAATTCTCAAGGCTGGAATAATACTGCAGTGCTCCCATCTTTTGTAAAATCTAATCAGGTCTGTCCTGTTGTGTGTCTGTCACGATAGAACTCCACCATGAATGATACAGAGAGCAGTAGCGAACTGTGTGCCTCAAAAATATGTAAAAAAAAAACAAGAAGTTGAAATCAATTAAAAACATTAGTTTAATAAAAGACAAGGTACAGACTTGCATTTAACAGGTTGATGCTCATGCAAGGCCAAAAAACTATTTTGTTAGATTTTACGACTCAAAAATTGTTTGTTTTGTGACTTGTTCATACAAAAGCATTCTGCTTTGATTGCTATATTTGTTATATTTATTTAGTTATATTTAGTTATATATTTTCTATTAATTATATATGAAGTATTTAATTATTTACCATATATTAACATGCACCAGTATCAGAACAGAAACATAAATTAAATGGCAATGAGCCACAAACCGACAGCAAGATTTAACTCCTTTACAAAAATAAAATACATTAAAGCTTAAAACATGTTTTCTCAGGCTCTTAAACACCCACAAGTATTTAACAGAACCTCTCAGTATAACTGTAGGCGTATAAATATATGTTATTTTACGTAATAAGTATGTTTGGGCAAACTTTTACAATATGCTAATACTTTTAGCATAACTCTATGACGTTTTCCATTGACTTTCTTAGCTTTCCGGCTAGTGCTTTCACTGTAAAACCCCAATACCATAATTTTTACTTATTTATATATATATATGTTGTTCATATAGAGAAATGAAAACGACGAAGAGGTAGAAAAAGAAAGAATCTCAACTGCTGCTAATGCTAATGCTACTTTTAGTTTTTTATTGAAGAAAAAAAAAAACAAACATAAACATGTCATACAAAAATGTACAAACAACAAGGAATAAATATGATTATTTAGTAGTACAAAATCTATAGCAGGGGCAGAATAATGTACAGCACAGAAAAACAAAAACCTATAGGGTCCAGCTTAAATTACTCTTTGAAACATAAAACTTTAATTGCACACTTTTGTTTCATAACCCGTAGAGTTTTATAAACTACAAAACGTTCTACAAAACGTTTTATAAACACCAGCACGTTTTCCCACCATAAGAATAGCATGAATACCATAAGAATACCCACCATTTTAATGAAAAACTTTAATGTTGTCCATCAGAATACTATGAATAATGTCCTGCAAAGTGAAAATGTCGAAAAGTTTTATTGATTTATATAACCATTCATTAATACCTGGCCATGATGCAATACGTGATCTGTATTCTCAACAAAACTGCAAAACTCACCATTTTAAGAATCAAAACTTACACAGAGTGTTGTCCAGCAAATATATATCAGGTCATTGATATATCGGGTCATTGACTCGCAATTTTTCGAGGGCATAAACATGTCTTCTGCATCTTGCTACGTCAGGTAGAACACACTGTTGTGGGAACATTGGGTTGAAACTCCACTTCATTACCTCGAGAAGTAAAATTGGATATTCGTCTGCATTTGCCCTTGGAGTGTTAACACTTAACTACCACTGGCTGATGAGGTCACAAACATTTAACTAGTTGTTAGGTCCACCTCTGAACCCATGCCGTAGCATGTCTGTAGTGTCATACACTGTTTTTGCATCTGGGTCTGTGTTTCTACTCAATTGACCTCATTTTCTCCCCATGGCTTACAAGAGGATGATTTTATATCCAGTCTTAAACACAATCCAGACTGCCATCTAGAGCTGATAATTGGAATTACAACGTGTTCACCATGGTTTTAAAAGAACCCGGAAGCTTATTTCCTCCAAAAACAACATGCAGTCAGAAATTAAGTTATTAATCATAATCATGAGATAAACAGATTTCGAATCTGTTTGAGATGAAGTGAATGCTTCCTTGGTTTATGTAGTTTAAAGAAGATCTGATTGCCTTTATCGTCTTGTTTTGTTTCAGATCCTCTTCGATCAGGCTCAGAGATCAGTGAAGCAGCAGCTGCACAACTTTGTAAAAGAGTGAGTTTGTTGCGTATATATCTGTTCAATACTGAATCTTACTACCACAACGTCACTTTTAATTCAATGTGAATCTTTAGTCTCATCGAATTCAGATTTAATCAGAAAAGAGTGGTCTGTTTTTCATTCAGTTGCACTGTTTCCCTCGGTGTATTTAAAGGTCCGCTCCCTCAGACTCATTATCACTGAAGTTCTCCCGCAGGCTCATCATATAAATAGCAACTTGACTTTTGTGGCTCATGAATATTTAATGTCCTCCCCGAGGATAATGAGATTCCTGCGAGCAGCTCCAAATTCATTAGTCAGATGCTGCAGCCACAAGATTTATTCTGAACCCAAATCTCAACTCATCGGTCAGAGGCAAGTAATGAGTTAAAAAGTTCATCCATCTGTTTCCGGTTGGGCCACAGGGATCGGTTCACATCGGACGCCCATTAGATCATGTAGATATTCAAGTTGTAAAGGCGCCATGAACTGAGAAAACAAACATTGCTGGATATTTTGCCCTAAGAGCTGATGGAACAATAAAATGAAAGTGACCCTGTATCCTCACAGCTCCGCTTTCTCTCTTGATAACAATACGATAAACACAGCTAGCTCAACGGAATGCAGATCTTAGTTTCTTAGGATGAACATAAGGATTAATGGGAGATGCTCTGTTTCAGGGTCTATAGCTATTTCTATCAACAACCACGGCATATTCTGGAAAAAAAGGAAAAAAGTGTGTAACAAGGAGCAAGCCAGTGTTTGGAAGAACATGTTTTACTATTTTGAAAAGAGACAATTGGACACTAGTTTTGCTCAAATTGAGTGAGAAGCACAGCTGTACCCACGAGAATAAGTCTGGGGCAATGCTGTGTTGATGGTGTTTCTATTACTAAAATGTTATTTTTCAATGAAGTGATGTTGCAAACAAGCTACGAACGTATTGTGACGGGTGGCGAGAGAGACACAGGGACACTGGCACAGTAGTCAACCCCAACCGGGCTTTTTTATTAAAACGCACACAGGCTTTCGAGCACAGCTGCACCACATTAAAAAGGGCGAAGTTGTCCATACTCACATTAAAATCAACCCAGTCTATGAGGAGACACATGTTCGCTGTGGATCGCAGGTTGGCTACGCCGTCGCGTTGTATCTCCTCCCCCAGCATGGCGGTGCTCGGTGTCCCATGGATCCCGAGAGTGTCGTAGCCCTGTTGTCTCCCGTTATAAAAGCCTGCGCTAACGATTAGCCCGTCCCCTCGTCACAGTATCTAGACCATTAGAGCTACACTTTGCCAAGACATCCATACTGGTCTTACTTGGGTTGCTATATCTTTTCAGACTGGTGTCACTAAAGGAATTCTGGGAAATTGCTGAAAATGTCCATTGACTTAACATGGGTTCAAATTTTTATGAAAACTGACAACCTCATAGAACCCAAAAACTCACTACACTTGTTGAGGTTGCTTGTGCAAAAGTATTTGAACTCCAGAAGGGTCCAAATAGTTACTCATATTTTCCCAAATAAATGGAAAAGGCAAAAATTGTCAAGATGACACATAACTACTAGGGGTGTAACGGTACGCTAAAATCGTATTCGGTTCGGTACAGTGTCTTGGACAGTTCGGTTCGGTTCATTCGGTTCGGTACAAAACAATAAGAACTTACATAATCTTTATTTTGAAAAGCTGCCAATACACAATAGAATTCTTGCATAAAATAAATAAAAGTGACACATTTGGGTGATATTTTAAATAAATTGCACTCTTTATAAAGAAAAACACGTTTTTTTAAATAAAAAATGAAATACTGCAACTAGTTAGGACCTGAAAACTTTTAACACTAGCAACAGCTTCAGCTTGTATATAAACAAAACTAACTATTCAAGTTTTAGGCTAAAAAGATTTACCTATCCACATTTTCTGAAGAGGGCACAGATCTGGTTGCAGTGACAATATCTCCAGCAGTAGAAAATGTTAGATGTGTTGCCTGCCCGATCTCCGTGGAACAATGGCGGCATACAACTTTAAATTTATCCACTCGTCTATCCCCGTTATCTATTTTAACAGAGAAGCCAAAGGCGAGTTTCCGCACGGACGCTATTGAGTGTCGCACAGTAGAGCAGCACGTCACTCAATAGCGTCCATGTGGAAACTTGCCTAGGAAAATGGTTCCGCTGCGCTTAATATCGCGCTAATAATACATTTATATTATTTAATACAAATACCGAATACCGAAACGGTATGCAAGTGTCCCGAACCGAACAGGCTGTACCGAAACGGTTCAATACATACCGTGAACCGTTACACCCCTAATAACTACATTATGTAACAACAAGACTGTTTACCACAGAAACTGTTTACCATGTCACTCATTGTGAAATTGGCTTTGAACAGCACTTTTACAAGCCAACGTAAAAGTTTGTGTGCTGTCTAGTTTATTTAGTTATTTCTATTTAAATGAGAATTAGTTGTAATGTGTTGTGCTCTCTTTACAATTTGTAAAATCTAAAGTTCCCAGACACGGTGTGTGTCGTGTCCGAATCAAAACTATGTTTTTATGCATTTTCATGTAATTTTAACACATCCACGAAACTGACATGTTGATTTTAAAACAGGAAGTGCTAAAATGACCAAAAATTGAAAATGTATTTCTTTATTGTTGAAAATAAAGTAAGTGGCTCACGTAGCAGTTTTCAGCTAACATAAGCCCATGATTAAAAAAAGATTTGTTATCCTTTAAACATTAGTTTTACTGTTATCGTCTTTACAATTACATCTTCAGACGTAATCTTTTTTTTTTTTTTTTTACGTAAAAATGTGTTTTTTACGTAGAGAAAATAATTTTTTTCTTCATTTCAACAACTTATTTCAAAGTTTAAATGCTTGGAAAGCATGAATAAACCTTTAGTGTTGTCCACGTGTGATTCCAGTGACGTGCGCAAGTTTAAGGAGACGAAGAAGCAGTTTGATAAAGTCCGGGAGGATCTGGAGATCGCGCAGGTCAAGAACGCTCAAGCTCCCCGAAACAAAGCTCACGAGGTGGAGGAGGCCACCAGTAGCCTCAACTACAGCCGCAAGTGCTTCCGACACCTCGCCCTCGACTACGTCCTGCAGGTCGGTTTTACTAGGATTGATCAGATTGTAGTTGATGGTCTGGACTTGAGCATTTTTGAAAGATTATTATTAGCTCACTGCCATATTTCACATTTCACTTTTTCGTGGACAGACTAGACTCAGTCCTTCACTAGTGTCTTTGCCAGTTGTTCTTAGGGTTTTAGAAACCTCTCTCACTTGTTTTATTACCAAAGTTTTGAAATTGTTCATTTGCTGCCTGTGCTCCACTGGGTTGTTCTCTTTAAACGTCTTGATAATGCTTCTCACTGCGTTTCCTGACACTTTGATGAGCCTTCTCCGTCTTTATGAGTATTAACAAGCCCAAAATAATCTCTTTTGTCGTTGCCATGTTTTGTCCAATCCTCAGCTTTTAAATACTTCTCTTTGTTATTAGGTCAATCATGCAAACATGGGTTTGTTCTAAACCCAAAGAAGAGGGCTAATATTATTGACCGTAGCATTGCCTTTTAGCCATATTTCAATTTCTAGGAAAGTATTAAAGGACAGGAGGTGAATTGGGAGAGAGAAGGGGGTGACTGACCACAGATCCCATATCCATATTTCATGCATGTGATCATATCTTTTTTTCCAAATGTAGGTGAATGTCCTTCAAGCCAAAAAGAAATTTGAGGTCTTAGATGCGGTAATTATCAGCATTTGCAATTTCTTTTCTTCTGTTCTGTGTAAACTGTTCTCACTCAGCTCTGTTTTTCTCCATCTCTTGCTCAGATGCTTTCCTTCATGCACGCGCAGTACTCGCTCTACCAGCAGGGCTATAACCTACTAGACGACATCGACCCCTACATGAAGACACTGGCTGCAGAGGTGAGCATCGTCAGTTCATTTGTTCACACTGACTTCTGCCTCGCTGTGAGGAGAGGAGCCCAGGCGGAAATAACAAACTGTTTATTTCTAAAGTTGTGTCGTCATTCCTTTGAAACGAAGCAGCTCTTTGCTGTAAATAATAAGATGCAAAGCATATTGAATACAACTCTCTACACCAGAATTTAATTTGAAGTTTAACTGCAAGCAGTAATATGGGGGCCAAGCATCTAGAAGGCGAAATGTGAGCCAAACAACCTTGAACCGAAAAACAAAGATTTATCGATGCAAATTCTAATGGATTGAACAGATTTTGAGTCAGCTTTTGGTTCTGATGACTCACACCAAGTTTGGTGCCAATCAGTGGTGTAGTCCTAAAAAAAAGGTGGTGTACTATTTTCTACCTTAACCCTTTAAGAGCTATGGGAGCGCTGGCTTGCAATTTGTTGAGTCCCTTCTGGGCATCATGCCACACTTGCTTGCTAACGTTTAGAATTTTACATTAAAGCATTTTTGAAAGACAGCATTTGTAAAATTCAAAATGGCGGACATTTTTCCATGACAGAAAATGAAGTCGTAGGGTCAGGTCGAGAAATCAGTGAAAAGTGGAAATAAGTTTACATAGGGTTACCAAGTGTCCTCTTTTTCTTGGGCATGTCCACTTTTTACGTCCAGTCTGGCAGGTTTTATAAATTCATGAAAATGTCCGGTGTTTACTCATTTTCATAGAACCATTACGCACGTATGTAAATTGACCGGTGCTTTGCACACAATATTACGGTACTACTTTGTTGCGTGACTTAATTACCGAGAGGCTGCCCTATGGGCGGGTCTGCTCCTCGCTGGATGATGATAGACGCTGGAAAAGATGAAAGTATAGATCTTTCAAACAAAAAGCCTTTTTCTTTAAGTTTGTATCCTTGTGAAACTCTTGTATTATTTATCTTATTACAGTTATTAAGGCATATATGGTTGAAGCAAAATAATAAGCGGGTCAGATGATGAATGAATGAATCTAGAGCTATTTTGTACAGATTTCATTTTATTTCATGACAGAAGTTAATTTTGCACCATTGAAGCATAATAAATTCACCAACCTCCATAAAGCCTGTCCGAATTTGTGTCTCAAAGCCGTGCCGACTGTCCTCTTTTTTGGAAATCAGAATATGGTCACCCTAGTTTAGTTTATCCATTCATTAATTAAATTTCCTGGCCGCTTATTCCCTTTTGGGCTCACAGGGGTCTGCTGGTGCCTATCGCCAGCTCACACTGGGCAAGAGTTGGGGGTACAACCTGGACAGGTCGCCATTCCATCGCATATTTAAGATTTTATGGCTAAAAAGTTATTAGCTTAAATGTGATTGTAAATGTGTCCCATTGGTGGAGCTAAACAGTTTGAGTTGGAGACTCCAAATTTGGTCAGCTTATATGTAGGTGTGCCAAATTTCATAACTTTCCCCAAAGCGGTTCATACGACGGCCTTTGACGTGGAAGCAGAGGAAGGAAACAATAGGTGCCTTGACAGTTCTCTGCTTGGCACCTAAAAATGACTGCCACCTACCCAAGTTTGAAAAAGTGCACATCAAAGCAACAGGTTCCACACAAATGATGGCCTCCCCAGAGCTTATAATATGATTTTGGGATGGAAAATAATAACTTACCAGCCATGTGCAGCAAGGTAATTAGTAAACATAACCAATGAAAAAGCAAACTACATTTTTTAAAGTCAGGTGATGCCATGTGACACTTGTGTTCCATGTTGTTTACAGTCTGATTTGGCACACTTGTTCTCACCGTACCATCGAGAAGACAACTTTAAACACGGGAGATCTTGTGTTTTAGCATAGGATGAGTCTCATCCTGATTTCCTCTCAGTCTTCTCAGGATCAACTGTTTCCTCTCTTCACAGCTGGATCAGCTGGTGGTCGATTCAGCGATGGAGAAGAGAGAAATGGAGCATAAACACGCCACCATTCAGCAGCGGGTGAGAGCGGTCACCACAAACACTCTAAACAAGTCATAAACATTCATTTTCTGTCCTTCTTTTACGAGTTCCACTTTCCAGTTTAAGAAATCTGGACTTGCTTTCCGTTCATAAACATGAGTCCTCCATTAATGACATGGGGAAGAATGGTGGGGCCAATTTGCAGGTGTGTCTCACATGACCTTACAAACCGTGGCAATCGTCCCCCTGTGGCTGGCTGCAGAATAATTTAAACCCAATTTAAGTCTATGGAAAAAAGCAGAACTTTTATTTGCTTAAAAATTACAGTATTTACACAAGCGGTTTTAATGATTTTCAATGTTTATTTATACAATGAACAAAGTTCAATATTTTTTTATTTTAAGTGTATTTTTATGTCAAGATGGCTCAGTTATCCCCTAAAAAACTAGGCGGGATCATGTAATTGACAGATTTGATTGACAGCTACACTGAACAGAGCTGACTTACCCTTGTCATCACATTGTGAGAAAGAAATGTAAACATGTATTTTCAAACAGGGAGTCAGAAACAGCAAATAAAAGAAAGAAATTGCCCAGTTTCTCCCACAATTAAACATAACAGACAAAAATAAAATTGTTAAATAATTTGCAACACTTGAAATCTCTGAAAATTCTCATATTGTTTATATCTAGGGTATTTTGGCCCTTTAAAAATTAAATTGAAACTACAGATAAATTGTTCTTTGTCTGTTGTTGTGTTTATTTCCAGGTCTTTCCTATTGATTTAAAATAACCAAATCCTTATCAAGTGACCCCCCAAGCCACTTGCATTTGATCTCTCGTATTTTACAGTCGATTTGTGCACAACCTTTGTCACCACATTATCATGCAAAATACTAAAGTTGGAGTAAAGCGGTATAGCCCTATATGGGATTGCTTTGAATACAACAGTGAGACAAAACCAACAGTATTGTGACAGAAACAAAACACAACATTTGAGGAACAGACCCTAAAGAGGATGCTAATCCTAGTCGCAACTCTATTTTGTCAGTTTATAATTACCATTCCAGACATTTACAAGGTTATTTGACTGGTTGTGGTGATATCTACAATTCTTTTACGACTTATTTGCAGATAGTGATTAGTTGCAATTGTAATATGTTAGCATTTGTAATAATTATTTGCAAATGTGTATGTAAATATATTTTCACTAGAGGTTAAGTTAGAGATATCTCTAACTTCATTTTTATTAGTGATGCGTTAATTAAAGATATGGTTAAGTTGTGAGCTGTTGTGGGATAAAATCACAATTACTGATGTTTTTCAATCTTAATAAAAAAAAATAATTTTAAAACTAATTAAAGCTCAAGCAGCGATCAAAGGGCTCTCGCATCTTTTTGTTACAATATGCACAACGACCAATTTAGGACATTACAAATTAAATAATAAAAACCACGTCATAAAGTGTCATGATCCCCAGGTGGTGCTGTGAATGAGTCTGAATATTTTTCTGTAACTGTTAGGGCCGACATTAATTGTAAAAAGTTGCATCTTATCAGTGTAAAATTTTCTGCGGCCACCTGGTGGTGCTATAACCGAGAAAGTACATTGTAGATGCGTTTTTACTTGAATTGTTTAATAAATCAGACATTGCATGACTAAGTTATGACAACTTTATGGTGAAATGTTGACTTTTGGTCACTGCGCTCACAAAGATTAACTTAAGTCAAAAGGCCTTATGATGAGACGGATGGAGTTCATTAACTTATGAGACATCCAAAAGTACCAGTTTTAGAGTTTTTTTTTGTTTGCCAAACATTTTTATTATTATGTTGGATTTGGAAACTCACTACAATTTAGTTTTTTTGTAGGTCTTTATGCTTTACATAAATGTTCCAAATTTCAAACATTTCCTTTAAAAATAGCTTGAAAAAGTGGTGCAAAACAGCAGAAATAATGTGGCCACTATGTGGCACTGTAACTGATACTTTGGGTTGCTATAGTTTTGTGTTCATGCATGGACTCTTAACAAAAACAGCAAGTTTGATCCCAACGTTTGAGTTATAACAACTTCCTGTTTATGGCAAAATTTCAAATTTCGACAGCCGGCGTGCGCACATAGTTTAACTCCCCGTATTCCTTAAGATAAGACTGGTGGAGTTTAGAGATAAAATCTCTAGGAAGAGTTTGCTAAAGTATAACACAAGTGAAGTGGCTGTTCTAGAGTTTTTTGTGAAATGGTCGACTTCCTGTCAATTTTGAAACGTTCTAGTGTGCCCTATAGAGTAATTTTGCCACATCACAAATCATATGCAAATTTTCACCTGTTCTATGTTTGTTCAAATTTCTTTGACTTTTCGAGCACGTTTAAGCCTTTAAAAATATACAGAAAGCCATGAAACAATAATACTCTGAGCAAACACAGTAGGGTTCTTTACACCTTCTGTGCTCAAGTCCTAATAAGAATTGAGCTAGAACTAAAACACAAACAAATCAGACAGACTACAATAAATAAAAACATTGGGGAGTAAAAGTGACGTCTAACCATGAGGCACTTTTAAAAAAAATAATCAATTCTTTATTTTGGGCCATGGGTAGCCAATAATGTTTACAATCTATAATGAGTTCTAACCTCAGGCGGTAATGACAGAGGATCGTTTGTGCTCTTTTAGACTTTTCCATCTCTTACAGGCAAACTTTATTCTTTTTATTGATAAAAATAGCCATCAGAAGTAGTTTTCCTAACGTGTCATTTTCTATTTTGAGATGAAAGGATAGTGAATATACTTGTGAAATCCCAGAGTTATTTAAAGACTTATTTGTTGTTTCGTTCCGTGTTTGAGCTCGTATTTCTCAAGCTGCAGTCGAAAAGTTCTCTCTTCAAATGTAAAAGTTTTAATGATGTTGCGCTGACAGGAAGGAAGCTTGTGTATTTTTGGCCAACAGAAAACAGTGGTGTTTGAAGAGTTCTTGTTCTTATATAAGAGTATCTGGTACTTCGGTAGTTTGCAATTTACATTTTCTTCAGTTATGTTTGTATGGAACACACATCTCTCATTTTGTCACAGTATACAAATGTAAATATACCATTATTTCCTTCTCTTGATAAAGTATTAATCCTAATATTTCTAATAAAACTGCTCTGTAATACAAGTATTAGTGTTTTCTGGGATCACCCCTGTGATCTAATCTAATGTTTATTTCTTGTTTGTTTTCATGCATCTGGTGCTGTGGCTCGTGTACTAGACACTGCTACAGGTGAGTCATTTTCATTAAATGCAAATAAATATATTTTATAAAAGTCTGTATATGTTTTCCTGTGACCTTTCCTTAATCTGCACGCAGGTATTTCCTGAAGCTTTATGTGGGAAGTGTCTGTTAATCCAAACACTTTGTTATGCAACAAATGATACATTATTTTAATTGAGATTTGATTATGATTTTTATATGATTATCAGGCTTATGCAATGTCTAATGACTGCTCATCACTTACATGAATGACTCAGTAATTGTCTCTCCGTCAAGCCGATTTCTTTCCTGAAAAATGATATGACAGGTTTTGTGGATGTTCTCTGTGAGTCATTGCCTTGTTTGTTGCTAGGGTAAAGGGTTAAATGGTTACTAAGGTGTTCATAATTTTACATAAGGGTTGTCAAGCTGGTTGTGAGGGTCTTTGTAGTTTTACATGATCTTTACGGTGGGTGATCATGATGGTTGCTAAGCTTTTTTGTTGTTGTGGTTGTTGCTAGGTTCATGTTTCATAGTGGTTGCTAATGTTCGACTTGCTTGCTATGGTTTTCATAGTGTTTCATAAAGATTGTTATGATGGGGATCATAGGGATACGTAGTGGTTGCTAAGGTTTTCAGTTTTGTTGCACATAGTGTTTGCTAAGGTGGTCATGCTAATTAGTGGCTGCAAATGTGTTCCAATATGGTTCCTATGGTTTTCGTAGTGTTTATTAGCGGTTGTGATGGTGATGCACAGTGCTTGGCATGATTTTTACTTTTCATCGCTGGGTGATAATGCAGCAAAGTAGTTGTCAATTGTGGTTTTCATAGTATAACAAAATGTTTATGTTACATAGCATAGTTCCTAGTGTGTTAGAATGGTTGTGATGGTGTTTACATTGTTAAATAGTGGTTGCTAAGGTGTTCCAATATGAGTCAGATGGTTTTCATTCATTCATTCATTCAATCATTTTCAAACCCGCCGCTGCCTATCTCCAGCACACATTGGGCGAGAGGGGGGGATACACCCTGGACAGGTCGCCAGTCCATCACAGGGCAACATTCACTCACACATTTGCACCTAAGGGGAATTCAGGGAATTCCTAACCGCATGTTTTTGGGATTGTGGGGGAAAGCGGAGTACCCGGAGGAAACCCACGCAAGCACAGGGAGAACATGCAAGGTCCTTCCAGGAAGGTCCCCGGCGAGCCTCGAACCGACAACCTTCTAACTGGAATGTCACCGTGCCGCCTAAAGGTCCTACTGAGATTTGAACACAGATCGCTGGTTTCAGAGTACAGAATGCTAACCATTACACCGTAGAACCACACTCAGATGGTTTTCATTGTGTTTATTAGTGGTTGTTAAGATAGTTTGCTAGGGTGATCATGTTGCATAGTAGTTGTGAAGGGATTTTATTGTGATTTCTATGGTTTGCATGGTGTTGCAAAATGTTTGTTAGGGTGGTTGGGATGGTGTTCATAGTGTTATACTGTGGCTACTAAGGCATTTACTTTTCATTGTTAAGGGGATTTATTTACGTAGTAGTTGCTAAGATGTTTCTTTGGTTTTCATAGTGTTTAGTAGGGATTGTTAGGGTGGTTGCCATTTTTTGGAGTATTTTAATTTGTCATGCAGCAATATAACCCTTATATCCTAGATTTTAATAACATATATGGCGTTAGGTCAATCTTAACTGAAGAAAGTATAAAAACAACAATAAACCACAAAAAAAAATTAAAAATGTTTTTTTTTTCTCCACATAATTTTTCTAAACAGAGACACATCATAGCTTCCCTCAAAATTATAAATTAGCAAGTGAATTCATTGCTTAGTTTTTGTGATACACTAGAATTTATAAAGTAAGACAGAAAAACAAAAACATGCACATTTTGCAGAAAACATGCCATGAACATCACAATAAACTATTTACAACTGTGAAATCAAATTGTAAATTGAAAAAAATGTTTCTAAGAGCATAAATAGCTTTGTAATAGACAATTCTTATTAGTATACAGTGCAATAAATAGCAAAAAAAAAAATTTTGCTGTGGTGAAACTTCAGAACAGGAGAACAAAACAAAACCAGGCATAAATTTATATTACTGAAAGTTGATTTGAATGTTTGCCACCATGCCCTGAAGGGACTCAACAAATTTGACACCAGTGCCACCTTGTGGTCACACGCTATAAAGGAATTTAGAAAAATGCTAATAACTTTTGCTAGCTTTAGGTTATTGTCAAAAATTCCATCTAGGCTTTTTCCCTGGGTGGAGCCGAGAACATGGATATTACATTTACCATAGTTGATTGAACTTCCTGTTTGCCATATTGAATTAGCTCAAAACCTTACTTTTTGTAACTCCACCCAAACTGTTTGTCAGATTCTCACCAAAATTGAACCAGGACATCCTTAGACCATGCTGGAAAAAATTGATTTGGATTGTGTTGATTGCTGTTACGGTTTTCGAAAAGAGCCATGACTATTTTGATGGCTTCGTTCCAAGTGGAGTGGTATCTCTGCAACCTTAGGCGACATTGGCACTAAAGGTCTGAGACATCAGTACCTAAGACTGGCAACAAAACTTGCGTTACTTAGAACGCCACCTAATGGCCAATAATCAAAAAATTATAGATAATGCTCAATTCGGTTTTATTTTCTACAATCCATCTGATTTATCTTATGTTTGCCTCCTGGATGCTTGGCCCTGCATTACTGCTTGCAGTTATATTTTCCACATACTATTGCATCTTGTCACTTTGCTACAACTATGGCGCCCTAAATTTGAGGCTTAATATTCCATTCGGTGTTTTCATCCCATTGGAATACATTAAAATTTGATAGACTGGTAGTTCAAACAGATGATGGCTTTTGTAAGCTCAGGCGTCATTTCTGGTTCCTAAAATAGCACCAGTCCTCTTCTGCCACCTTACCCATGCTCTGTAGATATACTGCACTCAAGCTTCTTCATCCACGGCTGGCAGGTAGTGGACTATTCTCATTTCTAACATTGTGTTTTATCATAAGGGGTTTATAAGCTTTGCGGATTAACAATGAGGTCAGATATTAATTTAAAAGTAACCAAACCATTGTTTTATGGAGACTAGGACTAATTATTTAAGGATTGAAGTACATTCTGAAAATGAGAACTGTTTATAGAAATAAATCACTGCGTTTTCTTTACATGCTTAGTCCTGGCTAGGGTCACGGGGTTCTGCTGGGGCAAAAGGCGGGGTGCACCAGTCAAACTCCATTCACTCAGCACTAATTCTCACATTACAATGACAGTCTTCTCTAAACCTGAAGCGTCTTTTAGAGCCAACAACTGAATACCTGGAGGAAACAGAGGAAAACGTAGATTTCAAATTCTTCAATCTTCATAATCAGAATTTTCAACATTTATTACAGTTTCAACATTTATTACTTTTATTACAGTTCTGAAATAAAATTAGTCAATGTAATTATTTTTATATAATAAAGATATTTATATATATATATATATATATATATATATATATATGTATATATATTAGGGGTGTAACGGTACGTTAAAATCGTATTCGGTTCTGTACAGTGTCTTGGAGAGCTCGGTTCGGTTAATTTTCGGTACAAAACAATAAGAGCTTACAAAATCTTTATTTTGAAAAGCTACCAATACACAATAGAACTCTTGCATAAAATAAATAAAAGTGACACATTTGGGTGATATTTAAAATAAATTGCACTCTTTATTAAGAAAAACACATTTTTTTAAATAAAAAATTAAATACTGCAACTAGTTAGGACCTGAAAACTTTTAACACTAGCAACAGCTTCAGCTTATATATCAACAAAACTAACTATTCAAGTTTTAAGTTTTTGGCTAAAAAGATTAACCTATCCACATTTTCTGAAGAGAGCACAGATCTGGTTGCAGTGACAATATCTCCAACAGTAGAAAATGTTGATGTGTTGCCTGCCCGATCTCCGTGGAACAATGTCGGCATACAACTTTAAATTTATCCACTCGTCTATCCCCGTTATCTATTTTAACAGGGAAGCCAAAGGCGATTTTCCGCACGGACGCTATTGAGTGTCGCACAGTACAGCTGCACGTCCCTCAATAGCGTCCGTGCGGAAACTCGCCTAGGAACATGGTTCCGCTGCGCTTAATATCGCGCTAATAATACATTTATATTATTTAATACAAATACCGAATACCGAAATGGTACGCAAGTGTCCCGAACCGAACAGGCTGTACCGAAACGGTTCAATACATACCGTGAACCGTTACACCCCTAATATATATATATA